>JAKTPG010000028.1:0-65406 GCA_030557505.1 Ogataea maris
AAGCATTACGTAACGGGTTACCCGTCTTGGTCCGCGCTTCCTTAAAACTCTTATACAAATTTCCCTACAAAAAAAAAAGGGGGGGCTTGTGGCGGTGTAGAGATGTGTCTACTAGTGTATATAGAGGTGTAGGTGAGAATATAAATTCTATGGTGGTGGCTGCTGGGGAGACTGATTTCTTCTCCATCTATTTCGAAACGGAGATCTCAGGCACTATGTAGCCACGTCTCTTTCTGACGGGCTCCAGCTGACACCACTCTGCACCTTTCGGACCACGGACCATGACATCCATGCGGGCATTATCAGAATCGTCATTCTTGTCGCCGAGCCAAATATCAGCGACGGCTCTAAAGCCAAACTTCTCGTAGATTGGCAGGTTAGTGAGAGCAGAGCTCTCTAAATATGCATTGGATCCGCTTGGGTCGATGTAGTTCGCAAACATATGCTCGAACATTGCTCTAACATTTCCCTTGCCTCTTGCTTTCGGAGTCGACCCTAAGTAGACCAGGATCCATGTGTTGTCGGCTCCCGGGTCATCTTTCATTATGTCATCGTAATTCTCGTGTAGCACGTGGAACATAGTGCCAAACACTCTCGCACGGCCCTCAGCGCCAGTCATCCATGCTAACCGTGCAAAACCGGACCTTATGAGCGTTAGGTAGTCGTCCAACTGACCAGACTCGGGATGCGTCCAAAGGGCCACTGTCTCGAAACAGTCACTCTTCTCGTGGTCGTCACCTTTCACCGCAGTCACCAAACCTTTCAGGATGTGCGAGTGCACATAGGACTCATACAGCAGCACATCGCACTTCTCTTTGAGCTCGGGATGTCCTTCAAGGTGCCTCGACACATACTGGGCCACCCGGTCATTGTCAAACGAGCGGTAAAGCGTCAGACCTGCCTTCTTGCAGTCTTCGAAACCAAGAACCTCAACCTTAGGAGCTTTCCTCTGCGACATGTTGGGCCCAAAAAATACAGACTACGTTCCAGCTACCGTTATTTGTGGTACGCGCCAACTAGCGGTGACAAATCGCACACATCGGAGGGAATCAAATTCCTTTTATTACACCTCCTGCAACATGTAGCGGGGCCTGTACCATCGAGGAAACTATAATGTCCCGGCCTCAACCACACTAGTAATATAAACGTATTGCAGCTTCCTTTTTCGGCTGCAGTAGAGGCAACAGACAAATGTTTTGACATCGCGGCAAAGAAAAAGGGAAGTTCGATTCTGGTGCAGAGGTGCACTTCACACCCCAAGATCTGCAGTGCAGCGCGGTGCAGTACAGTACGGAGTTGCACTGTACAGTATGTATAGTGCACTTTTAAAAGTTCAGCTTGCACCTCGCGGCTACAGAGAGCCCTAGTGCCTGGTCGCTCATCGTATGGTCATCACTTTGCCCATGTCTTTGCCTGTCCCTGAACTCATACAGCTGTCTTTGGTATCATGAACCACATCAAATATCTTCCAGAATTTGAGGTTCTCGTCGGCAGCTACCGTCGCGAGCGTGGTACCATCAGGAGAAAGACTGCTGTGGAGCACCCGCGATTCGTGAGCGCCAAACACCACTCCCGTTTTCTGTAGAGATGGGTAGCTGTAGATACTGATGTCGTTATTAGGGAACCCATGGGTAGCAGCAATTTCCTTGCCGATCCCGTTGGAGTACCCCCATTTGAGCGAGGAAACTTGTGAATCCGTGTCAATCGTATTCATCCGAGCACCGGTCGTAGTGTTCCAGAAATGAATTTTGCGGCAAATCGACCCCCCACCGGTGGCGAGAAGTGAACTTTGCGTCGGACACCAGGCAAGTGCCTTGACAGCCGCAGTATGGGCTGTCTTTGTAAACTGAGGAACTGTGGATCTGGCGTCCCAGATGTTGACCACATTATCATTCCCACCAGAAGCTAGTTGAAGCCCATCGGAGCGCCACTCAATGCCGCAAACTTCGGCAGAGTGGCTATTAAGCTCGGAAATGATATGCTGTGAAACTCTCACGTCATGGTGGAAAATTTGTCCTGTCCTCGAGCCTGATGTTAGAACATGCGCGTTCCATGCGTGAGCTCCTATACGCGATTGATGCCCCCTCATTGTCCGCAGCTTAGAGTTTGATTCCATATCCCAGATCTCTATTGATCCATCGTCAAGCCCTATAGAGAGGTAGCAGCCATTTTCTGACCACCGGATAGATGTCACCATGGCGTTGCACTCGGCGGCCAGGTCAACCACACCAGAAGTGGCATTCCAATAGTATACAGAGTTTTCCAATGCTATGGCAAGAACATTTGTCGAAGACCACGAAAGCAGGTTGAGATAAAAGTCGTCTATGAATCCGGGGGCATCCAATACTTTTTCTGGACATGTTGGCAAACGCTTAATTCTGGCTTGAGCGGCAGCCGTTGATATAGTTGGTTTGGTCTTGAATCTAGAAGGTTTCGGTTTTGCAGCTGCTCTGGATACTGGAGGCAAAGGTTGGAACTGGAGAATACGCTCGCCCACCTCAAGGCCACATGCCTCAGCAACGGTATCTTTATATATTTTGGAGGTCTGTGATTCAATATGATGGTAGGGTTGCGCGGATTTCAAGGGGAGCAATTCCTCTGAAGAAAGCTTCCCGGATATTGTCTGCCGAGAAGGAATAAAGCGGTCAAGCTCTGCTGTGTTGGTACGGCGCAATCTTTTTGGGGAACCAGTGTGCTCTTCGCTACGGTTGGCGCTGTATCGCAGATGGGGCTCTGAGGCCATGCTAGACTGGGACCAATCTGAGAGGACGACATTGAACTTTGGGGAGATGACCTTGTTTCCTTCATAAAGGGAGTTCCTCTGTTGGCGCATAAGATTAGGGCTCGTGCTACCGAACACTGTGCGGTGACGAGGGGTCGCTGCTGGTGTCTTTCTGTCGGGACTTTGCATAACGCTGAGCCGAAAGACACAAAACAAAATGGGTCCATAGGCCGCTGGCTCTTTTTCTCTATTGTGAAGAGCCCTTTCTTTGCAAAAGAAGCAGCAGCACTGAACTACTGGTCTTCTAGACTTCCAACAGTAAGTACCCTTTTCAGAGAATTGGAGCTGAGAAGATCCGTTCTAAACTCCTTGTATTTACACCTTTCCTTAACGGGAAGCTTTATTAGGCACCTGTACACCAAATACAAATTAAGCGGTTCAGTTCTTTGTTTTTTTTTTTCTTTTTGGGTTTAGTACTTTAAGAGAAAGAACTTACGCTAAAGAAAGAAGGGGCGACGCGACGATCGACGCTGCATGAGGATTCGGCGGCAAATTGGTAGCGGTAAGTTGAAGGAGCCACTCGCGTCAGGGTGTCTTCTGCTGATAAGAGGGGGGGTAGGGGCGGGCGAGGTGAAAAGAGAAGGTGCAGTGGAGCTTGATGGGGTAAGAGGAGGTGTAAGGAGAGGCCACACCGGTAGCTCGTGCACAAAAACATAAATCGGTGGCCGCCTAGAAGCGAGTTTGGGAAATGCACACCGTTTGCAGGGTAACGGCAGCAAGATAGCAAGTAACTCCAGTGAAACGAGACGGACCTGCGTCGAATAAGATCTGCACCAGGCGCCACAATCAGAGTAGGCTATTGTTTGCAGAAGAGAGGAATAGCACGCATGTGTATGTGACGTGTGGCGCCAGTTTCCAGAGGTTCCTCTACGGTGCGGGTGATAGATATCGGGGAGCAATCTTTTTTATAAATAGGGGGGCCAGTCCAGTTGCTGGTGGCGCCAACCCGGATTTTCAGTGGCAAGCGCAATGACTGCAACAATCAGCAAGCGAAAATGGGTCTCGTTGATACTATCAAGAACAAGTTGAAAAATGACAAAGAACTGAAGGACGACATCAAGGACAAGGCCTCTAAAGCGTACGCCAACTATAAAGAGGAGACGAGCAAGGATGGAAGCGGCTCTACAGGAATGAAAGGGTCGGTGGGTGCGGCCGGAGCCGCGGTTGCCGCAGCGTTCAAGGAAGAGCAGTCTGCCAAGAAGTCTTCTGAAGGTGCTGCCCAGAGTGCTACGGAGACAGCCAAGGAGGGGGTCTCCTCGGTGAAGGACTCTGAAGCAAAGTGAAAATGTGGAGCTTGCGGGGGAGGCAGTGCCTGTCACTTGCCCCAGCCTGGAATTTTAAGAGTCACCCAACCTGTAGTGATTATGTTTGCAGTGCCTCACAGTACCTGTGTGAGACTTTACATACCGACTATAACCCCAATGGCAAGCAGCAGCAATTCATCAAATGAGACAGATCCTCAGGTTGTAGATCATTCCCCGTACTTCTTTCTATACAGTAGGTAGTAATAAATGTGCAAGCCGGGTAATGAAAAAGAGGACTCCAGGGAAAAAATGGATCGGTTGATCGTTAATACAACAAACCTTAGATAAGTTCATAGGCAACAGACAGGGAAGACAGGTGTGGCGCCCCCCTGATACACATGTTGCAGGCGCGCGCTGGACTCGTTCTGCGATCTGTAATCCGAATGGCGTCCACGAACTCAGCCAAGGTCGCCGAAGAGAGCCCAATCCAGAGCTCTATAGAGCTCAAAGTGCAAACGGAACTGGCACCAACATACCTCAAGATCGACAACGACTCCTGGAAACACGCGCACCATGCGGGGCTTAGGGGCGCTGCGAACACTACGGAGTCTCACTTCAGACTGGTGATTGTCAGCGATGCCTTCAAGGGCAAGCCACTCCCGTCCCGTCACAGGCTTGTCTACAAGCTGCTCGATGAAGAGCTGAGCATCAAAGGTGTCCATGCATTGCAGCTCAAGACGAAAACCCCAGAAGAGTGGCAAAGAGAGCTGAGCAAAAACGGACAAAGCTGACTCCAACATTGACAGACGGGGGCAAATATCGTCGCTCAACATTAGATACAGCAAGCTCCTCTCAGAGATATGATGTTTTCGATTCAACACTATGTATCAAATACAGATCACTCCTCGTGCTCTTCCAGCAGCTTCTCGTAGTCCTCCTCAGATAGCAGCTCTTCGTTGTTGAGCTCTCCAACCTTGAGCTTGGCGATCCATCCGTCTCCCATTGGGTCCGAGTTGATCAGGCCAGGGTCCTCGTTAAGGGCCTCGTTAACCTCCTGGACCTCACCGTCGACTGGCGAGTAAATTTCAGAAGCTGACTTCACGCTCTCCACTGAGCCGATGGTATCTCCAACCGCCACCGATTCCCCAATGAGGTCCGTAGGAAGCTCAATAAATGTGGCATCGCCAAGCGCGTCGGCGGCGTACTTTGTGATCCCCACAAAGGTAGTTCCGTCTGGGTGCACGGAGACCCACTCGTGCTCGTTGGTGAACTTCAAGGTCGCAGGTCCTGCAGAGTACGTGTATGCTATCGAGTTCTTGTTGAGAACGTTGCCGGTCGAGGCGAATCTGAACCCACCAAGCACTTTGCCGCCCTGGGATGCTGCAAAGCCCTGTCTGCCATTGGCGTAGGCGAGTGGTCTAGCAAACTGCTTCATCAATGGTACTCTCAACGACATCATCTTCTTTGCGAATGGATTTGACCCGAAGCCGTCTTTGGATCTCGAAAACTGAAAAAGATAATTGCTGCTCTTCCCTCCACTCTTCAATGCCCCTTCCTACCACCAACTTCTTAGCACAAGTTTATTTAAGTCGCACCTTCAGGTATCATGATGGAAAACCTCACAGACTTTTTGCGGCCCGCCAAGTCAGCGGTCCAAGTTAAATTTCGTGACTCGTGCTGGTGTGAGGAGTAAGTCGATCCCGCTGCCGAAGTCTTGAACGGTTGGTTTGGTTTGTGTGTTTCTGGAGAGACAATAAGACTTGAGTTGAGGCCCAAGTTCCTGGAATGCTTGCTCACACGATATGAGTGTAGATTGAAGGTTGAATTGGCTCCAGTTTGCGTCGCTCAAAACCGTAAGGCGAGCGGTTGGGTATGCTTTTTGGGCTTGACTCTAGTGTTTTTCTCGTTGGCGGATTATCTCCTGCCAGAAGTCGAGGTTCGCTTGTAGATTCTGCGCGAGAAAAGCCATGGACGGCAAGTTGTCGGCGATCTTGCCGAAGAAATCCTGCGCGTAGTTGTTAATGAAGAAGACCTGCGAGTCGGCCAGCGCGGGTACCATTTCTGTAGCACGCCCAGGCGTGATTGTGCTTATGTCGATGACGTCGATATCTTTCTCTGGCGCACTGGCGTCCTCGCCCTTCAAAAACCTCTCCAGCTCCATAACTTGCTTGAACTCGTCACGAAGACTTAGCCCCCACCTGGCGGATTCTTTGAGGGGCCTGCATACATTGGAAATATCCGCACATTTTATGAGCAGCGAGCACAGTAGCTGCACCTGCTTGAATCGATCCCCGTATTCAGCAATCCGGTCGATCTCTCTCACATAAGACTCGTGTCTAGCCATATCTGTAGCGAGGATGGCACTCTTGGTAAGGTGGTAGCTGCATTCATCCATCTTGCTGAAAGGCTCCATTATCATACAAAACTGGATAAAATGATATCTTTCTAGTGTGGAAACGTTATTGAATGTAACAGCAATCGTGCTGTTGTTTGCCGCTAGGAACGCATTAGTTACACCTGGGTGCCCAAGATCGTGACCTAGAGAGGCAAACAGCAAAGACACGCTTTCCTCAACATTCAAGTGTAATCCATCGCAGTCCGAATGGTCCTTCAGATTACTGAGAAAGTAGTTGCTGGCTTGAAGCACATCTATAGCGTGTCTGAAGTTATGGAAAGGATTGCCGCATCTATAATTGTCTCTCACGCAGAAGAGAAAGTGCAACAGCTTATTTTTGGCATTATCAGAATTATTCAGTCCCCATGACTCAGCGAGGGGCTGCAAAAATATGAGGAAGCCACAGTACAGCAGCTCATCATCGGAAAGGTCGTATGCTGGGAACCCCCATGAGTTGATGCGCGTTAGATAGTACTCATCCGAGTGGGGCACCTCGAGCAAGCTAGAGAAGTCTATGTCGTTTGTGATCCTGCGGAAGTAATCTGTGACTTGAACTAGGTTGTTTTCTGTGTCAAAGCGACGCAAGACTCGAGACATTGTGTTGATACCCGACGTTTTGTCCGCGTTCTCTGCTTCTGCGTTGAAACCCACCCAGGTTTGCATTCTCGAGCATCTGTCCTTTATGGCCCTGCGTATTGTGTCGAGATCTGAGACGAACCGCTTGTCCAGCTGGTTCAGGGTCTTGCCGACGCAGCGGGAGAACGGCAGCGACGAGAGTGCGAGGTTCAAATGGAAGAACCGCGACTCCAGCAGCTGTGTGGCTTCTTCTAGCCCCAGGCTGCTCAAGTGCGAGCCGGCGTGGCCCGCCTGGAAACTGTCCGAGTTGAGCACTACGCCTACCGGGTACCAGAGCTCGGTGGTGTCCGCAGTGCTGACGGGGCCCAGGGTGTTAGAGGCCGTATCGAGCTGGAGGGTGTTCTTTGGTGTGGAGAGTAGGAACTCGCAGAGAGCGCGCAGCTCGGTGAACACACGGCAAAAGCAGTGCGACGGGTCAACGGAGGCCCTGACAAACTCGGGCACGGCGTCGGTGGTGGCCTCAAGGTCCAGGATGAGGATCTGCGAGGCCATCGTGGAGGGTGCGGCGCGTCGTCGCTGGTGCGCTCTTTGAGACGGACGTCGTGTGCCGGATCTCGTGCTGGGGTGTCCGGTGCGACTCCTCTCTGGGGCCTGCTGATGCGCTGCGCAGGGTTCCTCTCACCACCGCGTGTATCTCTATGTCAGCTGTCTCTGTGCTCGCGGTGCTAAATGTGACAATGTGTTTCCTCGCGGTCAAGCAAAGAAAGAAAGAGAGAGAGAGAAAAAAAAAGAAAGCCATATTATATATACTGCCCCAAGCTACTACACTGGGGGAGTGCGCAGGCAGGCAGGCTCACCAAACTTTTTTGCTTACTTTTCTTCCCATACAGTGGTGATCAATTAAAAGAGAATTATAGTAGTAGTAGTAGTAGTAGTAGTATAAAAGACCCCAGCCAGAAGGGGAGTGGCCTGTTCCGGAGAAGACACCGCAGGGCGCCGCGTCCGCGCGCTCAGTCATGTAGGTTCTCCCGGACAAACGTAAACGACTTGAGCAGCTTGTTCCGCGCGCCAACGGTGCTGACCCCGAGATCTGTCAGCTGCGCGTCGTCCAGCGCGATCATCTGCTGCCACTCCAGATCCTTCAGGCTCTCCGTGTACTTGTGCAGCCGCAGGGCCTTCAGCCACGCCGGAATATCCTGCAGCAGCTCTCGCGACGCAATGTCCCGCGCCACAGGCGACTTGGGCGGCGCAGGAACAGCCACAGAGATCTTCGTCGGCTGCTGCTGCTGCGGTGACGACGCAGACTGTGCCTGCCGCGGAGTAGGAGAGTATATGCCCGCCACAGCTGCCTCGACAGGCACTGCCGGCCCCGCATCCCGAGCAGGAGAGTCAGCCTTCACAGGAGAGCTTCCAAAACTGGACCCGACCCCCCCACCCCCACGGTTCGCTGGAGGCAGAGACGACGACTGCGCCTGTGACGCACGAGGCGCAGACAGATAAAACTTGTTCGCAGCCCGGCCACGATCGTCAGAGCCCGATTGCATGTTGAGCACACTACCGAGACTGCCCGTACCCGCGCCCGCATTCACGCCGGTCTTCTGCTTGGCGTCAAGCATGGAACGAGATGCTATTGTGTTCAGCGAGTGGTTGAGCTTAATGGCATTTTGTCCTGCAAAATCATTGGTGGTTAAGCCAAATTGGTCGGCAGCGGGCATTGAGAAGCCCGCGTTCTGAGCAGGACCATGGAACTCTAGCGACTGTCTCTGGAAGTCGTCCCCGTCCGTGTCTGAAGAGAAAACCCGAGTCAACGGAATGCTCGCCGGCTTCTGCGGCTGCGGCTGCTGGTACAGCTTCTGGTTATACGGCAGCTGGTTACGCGAAGCGTTCGATTTGTTCATGTTCCACGGTATGCCATTGTTGACATAAGGTGGCATGGCAAGGTCCATGCTCATGGGTCCCGCAGACCGAGGTCGGTTTGTAGGCTCCTTCACAAGGTTCCCCGGTCCGCCGTGGCCAGTAAGCTGAGACGCGTACCCAGCAGTTCTGGGTTGCATAACTGATGGCGGTATGCTCGCCGGTGGTAACGACGACTCGTCATGTAGAAGAGAGTCCAGGGTGACTGGATCCTTGTTGACAGCCAGGAGTGGAGAAACCGGTCTCACGTGTGGCTGGTATATATTATTGCTCCCCAGCGGTGGTGAGAATAATAGTCCCTGATCATTAGCCGACCTCGTGACGGTGGCATTGTTGATCTTGCTTCTAACGTACTCAAACACCTCCTGGTTGATATTGCTCAGAAAAACGTCCATAGAGGTCTTTTGTTCCTCTGGAGTCAAATGCTTGATCCATCTGGTGAAAGTTTTGAGGTCCTCGGTGAAGCCTTGGAGCACCAATTCTGTCTTGGGCTCGAACGCAGGCACGTCGTTCTCGGTGGAAAAGACCAGCGACGACGAGGGGCGGTCAATGAGATAGCCGGCCGAGACCGAGCTCACGTTTGCCGGGTCGAGGAGCGGCGAGGCAGTCGCGTGTTGCGACTCGGTCGGCGAGAGAAACGAACTGTTCAGAGGGAGAATGGACGAGCTGTTCGACGGCTCAAACGCATAGCGTGATGCTGGCGGCGACAACACCGCCATGGAGGAGCTGGAGTGCGCGGGGGAAAAAATCAGCTTGCCCTCCTGCACTGACGTGGACGCAGGCGAGTCCACCAGGTTCTCTGTGTTGTCCATTGGCACACAAGCCGGTACGCCTCCTCGGGGCCTGTACAAAGCCTATCAAGGGAGGTATGGGAAAACGCACCCTCGCCCACACACACACGCACCCACGCAAAAAACTCGGTCCCTGTCTGTGTCCCTGTCTGTCTCTTCGCCGAGAGAGGGCCCTGTTCACCAGTTGCAGACCTGCTGTAGTGAACCTCTGCAGCCACTCAAAGTGCAAATCACGAACGAGATCCTGCCCCGGAATCGTGTGCCCGTGCACTCCGCGAACGTCTGTATCTCTACCGGAGCGCAGCAACCCAGTAGCCTTGAGCCCGCGTCCTTGCCGTTTCCGCGTGAGGAGGCCCTTCCTCGCTCAATTGCGGCTGTCCAATATAAGATAATTTATTTATCCTCTCTCTCTCTCTGCTTAACACTGAAAAAGTAAATCCCCCCCCCCCCCCATCGTTTTCTGTCGTTCGCCTTATTCGCCCTTAACCCAAAAATGGCAGACAGTCTCGCCGGGGAGAGAAAAAAGCCCGGAATGTGACACCTGTACACCAATCAGACTTCACACACAGCGCTCTCCCCTCCCCCAGCCTGGTTCTGCTTACGTTTCTTCTTCTTTTGCTTTTGTTTTTACGTGTCCTGATTTTTTGTTCTCTCTCCCTGCCTGTTTTGTGTGTACGCCTCGCTTACGCAGTTCCTGACGTCAGCTTTGCACCGCCCGCCCCGCTCCATAAGCTGAGCTAGTGGCTGGAGCCGTGCCTCTAATAAAAACTACCGATTAGCTCAACCCCAGAGTGAGTGAGTGCTGCACCAACCGCCTCGCGGATCCGTCAGTCGCTATCGCCCCGCCCTACCGCGCCCGCCGTCAGCATGTCCAGCCAGTCAGGCATCACAGGTACGTGACCATGCACTCAGCACCAATTGTCCTTTTTCCCCCGCTCCCCTGCTCGTTGCTGTTACTGACCTCGTTCACCATGCCTTCTCCACAGCGTCCCGCGAGCTCATCGACGCTTTCAAGGAGTACTCGCTCTCCGGCGCAAGGGCTCTCTTGGTTCACATACAGCACGAGAGCCTGGTCCCTGGAAAGACAATCCCCGGTACGACAGACCTGCTCGCAGACTTTGACACGCTGCACTCGTGTCTCACTGAGTCCGAGCCGGCCTATCTCATTGTAAAAAATGACGAAGCCGAGCACAACTCGATATTCATCTCCTACGTCCCAGACAACTCCAAGGTCAAAGACAAAATGCTCTACGCCTCCACGAAGAATACCTTAATGCGCGAGCTGGGGACAGAATTCTTCTTCCCCATCCTTTTCGTCAACGAGCTAGATGACATCTCCGCAAAGGGCTGGGAATCAATTAAAAGACATCAGGAATCCGAAAACCCACTCACCGGGGAAGAGCAAAGCCTGGAAACTGTCAAGAAAATGGAGCTTCTAAATCTGGGCGGTATAGCGCGCCAAAAGCAAGCTCTCGTGAGTCAGGAGCACCCGGGCGCTACTCTTGAAATGAGCACCGAGCTTTTAACAGAACTGAAAACTCTCAGCACAGGCGAACTGGCTACCTTGACTATAGACAATGAGACCGCAGTCATCCTACGCTCGAAGCAAAACGTGGGTGAGCCTGGCAAGCTACCTGACTTGCTATTCAAAGACACCCCGAGCTACTCCGTGGTGAAATTTGGACCAGACTCATATTTTATACACTCCTGTCCCTCTGGATCAAAAGTAAAGGATAGAATGCTATACGCTTTCTCAAAAAGTGGTCTTCTAAAGGACTTCAGTTCCAACGGGATTGAATTCAAGAAAATCTTTGAGGTTGGCGATGCGACGGAAATAGACCTTTCTCAGTTTGAGACTGTTATAGACGAGCCACATGTGCAGACAACCACTTCTCTCAAGTTCTCGAAACCAAAAGGCCCTAGACGCAGGTGATGCTTTTTTGTTTTTACAAAGGGACTACCTCAAGTGAAATACTTTTGAATCATGGTATAAGTTTAGTTGTTGAAAGTTGTCATTGAGGCTAAAGAAATATCATAGGGGACGACAGCCATTTCCAACTAGAGCTAAATTGCAAATCAGAGAATCATGTTGATGCCGTTGAGAGGAAGTGAGAGTAATGAATAGTATGTACGAATAAAATCCATACACAATCCGTAACAGCGATGGCACCATCAGATATACGACTTGACGTGAATTAATGTTCTGGATCCGATTTTGGCTTTTCTTGACTATACGTATCTTGTGTGATCGCTGTACTGCCTTCGGACTGACATTGACTCCTCAACGCATCATCTGACGGTACAGTGTATGAAGACGATGGTGGCGAACTGTCGCGTTGCGGGTCGCCAGAGGCTGCCAATATCTCGGAGCGAAACTTGGCAAGTGTGTTGGTGCGTTTACGCTTCTTGACTTTTCCTGAATCAAACAAGTCAGAGGCAGCAGATGTGGCGATTGAGCTCGTCGTCGATGACCTAGCCAGTTTTTTGTGCTTCCTCTGCCTACTTCCGGCAGTGTTTCCTGTTAATGTGTTCACATCGGTGAATATGATCTGGAACCGCCCTGGATCATTCGCCGAATCAGTCTGTCTTCTTCGAAGGGTATTTGTCGACAATGTTGGTTGAGTGGAGAATCTCGGCACCTTTGGCGATTGCTCTTTTTTCGGTTGCTGAAATATTCCAATTACTGGCTCCATGGAGGAAGCTGACTTCAAAAGCTGGCAGGGTGCGGCTTTCACTGAGGATTTCGCAAACGGCGTAGGCGACATTTCCGCAAAGACCTGTAGCTTTTCCGCAGTTCGCGTCACCGTTCGTTCGGAGGAAGTCATTAAGATCGTGGATGGTGATGATTGATCTTCGTGGCTACTCCGCAAAGGCGTCTTATAAGTTGACTTGCTGGGGGTATTCGACTTCAATTGAAGAAGTATATTTTGCTGCTGCTGCTGCTGCTGCTGCTGGAGATAAAGCGATTGTTGGTAATTCTGCATTGCCATTTGGTTCCCTCCAGATAGAGAGAGTTCTTTTATACTAGTGGATCCAATAAGTCTGGGCGTGTGCGTTAGGTCGTGAAGCGGCGTTTTGAAGGATCGTCCTTGGTTGACTTGTGGGGTGCCAAAGGAGGCAAAGACGGGGTCATTTTCTTTGTTTTCGTATTCGACACCAAACTGGTAGTTAACATCATAATGATTCATAAAGCCTGGACTATCAATAAAGAAGTCAGACAAACGGAATGACTTCTCTGCGGCCAATGGGGTCTGCTGGTTCGACGAAAGAGAATCAGAGAAGTATGAAGGCTGGGGCCCTGAGGAACGCTGCTGCATCTTCTGGTTGGGAATCGTCTGCTGTGGTAAGCCAGAGTACATATCGGGTCGCTGAGGAGAAGAGCCTAATGCTTGTTGGTGGCCAAACGATAGCTGCTGGGTCTGAGAAAACGATGACGGCCGCGACTGGGTAGGGCTGACCTTACAGGCGCCCTGGCCTGTAGGAGCCGTCATGAACACTTTATCTATGTATGGTGTCCAACCTGAGCCACCTGGGGCAGGCGGGCCCACGCCTGCGACGCCAGTGCTGGTTCCGAGAGACCCTGTGTTTGAAGGGCCCGACTGAGCAAAGTTGGATGCGCTCGGAGCAACTCCGGAGCCAGTTCCCTCCTCGAAGAACAAATCAAACATCTTGGATGGGGAGGAGCTGATCAGGAATTTCTCATTGTTGGACGACGACATTGGTGGAAAAGAGAGCAGAAAGCGAGAAGGCGGGTAGCTGGGACCTCGGCGGGCTCGTGAGAGACAGCGTTTTCCCAGTAATGGACCTACCGGGTCTGGTCTTTCCGCACAGCAACTATACGAGTTTTTGCGGTTTTCGCAGTCCAGAGAGTATGCTGACGAGCAAGATTAGCAATCAACTAGCGCCTGTATAGCAAAGCAAAGACTACCTGATGGGGAGAATGGCCTCTTCTAGGTTTGCTTCTGGAAAACCTGCGGAAAGGAGGAGCAGCTGAAACTGCCATGCTAAGGAAGATGTACTAAATTTTAGTTTTTTTTGTTTACAGTGCAGTGGTGCTTTGTTTACCTATTCCACGAGCTCTGCCTGCAGCGCGCAGGAAGAAAGAGGGGGGAGGAGCGGAGCGAGGGTGGCTATTCTTGCGGCACCCACACACACGCCACACGCGCACAAAACTTGTTGCGACTCTCGACGCGTCGGTCATTAAAGGTGTACGGGTGCAACGCGCAAAAGTAGGTGGGAGGAGGGGAGGATTTGAGAGGCTCAAGGAACGGTTTGTTCCCTGTCTGCTGTATCGGGTGGGTTTTGTTTACTGTTGTAGGAAAGGGAAACTTCCCCAAGACGAAAAAAGGCTTATTATATACAGTTAGTTTGACGGGGGGGAGGAAGAAGAGAAGGAGGCGACGCTGGACCAAGAGCGCTGCGAGATCACACGTACCTCAGCATCGCACGAATAATGTCCGAGGTAGAGAGTGGGGAGGAGGACAGGACAGCAGCAATCCAGCAAGAGCAGGAAAGCAAAGAAGATGTCAGGTCACAGACCTCCTCCTCCGCAGCTGCGTATAAAGACTTCAACGTCAGCCCATATACCTCTCAAATGGGCCCGTCGGATACAGTGCGGACGGAAGACTGCTTTCCCTCCAAGCCTGAAGATCCAAATAAGGAGACACATGCCCCAACGGGCAAGTACACGCTGAACACGGACTTCAACCAAGCATCCCCAAACACCAAGAGTAAAGTCACAGATAGTGTGGAGTCGACCTCGTGGATGCCCTCCATCTTGAAAGACCAAAACTGGCCCCAGCTAGAGTCCACCGAGCAACACGAGGATCCAATAGGCAGCTCATCACTTGCAGTTGATCAGGTGGACCCCTACCTGAGTTTTGGTGCCGGCTCCAACACCATGATCCAGAACCACATGGCAAGTAAGGACGAGGCAGACTGGCATAAGTACCGAAACCAGATGTTTGAAGGGCAGCTAAAGCTTAACGACATTGTGTTGGCACACAACGACAAATCCAGCCAGTTTTTACCTGATACATTTGCGAACAAGTCAAAGAGCAAGAGCCAACTCAACGACTCTTTTACCCCGAGTTCCCCACTGAAACTGTTTAGAAATAAGCAAGACACTTACACAACCGAAAAATTCACTGACATGCTAAGTCGACTTCATCCCGAAAATGACTGGATCCTTGAGGATCCATCTAAAGAGCAGAAGAACGACTATTTTGACGACAAAGTGCAACAGCTTGTTCAGGGCTCGGAAAATGTTTACAACAACTTGGTGGGGAAGAATCCAGGAATAACTGGCCAACACAATGCTTCAGATTCTGGTGACACCTCCAGCTCGCTAACATACTCCGACGACGACATGCCAGCGTCAACACCCCCTTCCACCGCTAATACGAACGCTCTTGTAAAGGCCGGGGACTATCTATTTCACGATCTAAAAGGTCGAATTGGAGATGCACTCCCCGAGCCCCAAGTTCATCCTGATTCTGACTACACTTCTGACGAGGAGTTTCGCCGTGAAGTGGGTTACACAACACAAGAAAATACCGAACACGCAGAAAGTGAGTCCGAAAATTCCTTCTCGGAGTCATCATCCCCAGCCAGGGTCGAAGTGACAAACTCTTTGGACGAACTAAAAGAAGAGTTTAATCTTAGCACTGCCAAAGCACAAAACATTAGCCAATTCGTTTCTACTCCAAAAATAAGAGAAACGCATTCCCCGACTCAAGGCCGGAGGCCACTAAAACCAAAAGGACTCAAGTTTATATCCGGCGAAGGATATAAGGACAAAGTATACGATAAGGCTCTTAAAAGGTTTATTCCTAGATCAGAGTATTCCCCAATAAAAGAGACGGAGGTACGACATGATGGAACGCTTAAGGCATTGGATGAGATTTCTGACTTTTTCGAAGCAGAAGATCAAAACAGTAATGCAAGAAATGCAAAGCCTTCAACGAGCAAAAAACAGGAAGTTGTGTTTAAGCTTCCACATGATCATCAGGATTCGGACACTGATGATTCTCATAGTTACTTGAATGACAAGGAAATGTCCTTTTCTCAAAGTAATAGCCGTCTCGTTTCAGCAATTACCGAAAGTTATCCAGACGACGATTGGAATAATATTGAATATCTTGATGTTTCTCATAAAGGACTAGACAAGCTGCGTGGCTTGGACAAGTTCACACCAGCTGTCAGATTCATTGATGCTTCGCATAACAAGATAGCGCATACCGATGGCATCCCGGAGGCAGTTCAGATGCTGAAACTCAATTATAATGAGTTTTCTAATTTGGCCTTGTTTGACTTGGAAAACTTACTAGTGCTCGAACTCGATCATAACTCCTTAGAATCAGTGGACGGTCTGCTTCCTCTTCAAAACCTAATAAAACTGAGTTTAGCATCAAATAACTTAAAGACGCTGACAGGTTTGGACTCTTTTCGAATGTTGAAAAACGTTGATCTTTCAGATAATAAGCTGAGTGGCTCGTTGGATTTGAAGACTTTGAAACTGGATTTCCTTGAGGAACTGATTCTTGATGGGAACGGTATAACTTCGGTTAAAGGTCTTGAGTCATTGCCAAGTTTGCAAACTCTTTCTGTGGATAGGAATAAATTGACGAGACTCCATTGCACAAAGTCTGTGGGTCTGAGAAAGTTGTCTGTGAATTCCAATAATTTGCGATCTCTGGATTTAGCTGCATTTCCAGAATTACGGATTTTGAAAGCGAATCGAAACTATCTGATGAAGATTCGTGGGTTGGGGAAGGAGATTACCAAAGTTTCATTGGCCTTGCAGTTTGATCAGAACGTGACCAGCAAGATCGTGACACAAAGCGCTGTACTGCCGAAGTTCAGGAAGCTGAATCTACAAGGTGGTAATTTGGCAACGCTGAATCTGTTTAACAAAGGCGAGTTCTCCAATGTAGTGAAACTCAACCTTTCTGCGATGAACATTGAAACGCTTCCTGTGGGGCTAAGTACTGCTTTCCCTCTTCTATGTGACTTGAATCTCAATTTCAATAGGCTCTCCAGTTTAGCAGGGCTGGATGGACTTTGCTATTTGAAGCAGTTGATGCTTCTGAGCAATAACATCAAAGATCTGGGCTCCATTTTCAAGTTTACCAAGTCAATGAGGGCATCTTTGAAGCTGTTTGATTTGCGCGTGAACCCGGTTTCGAGGGGTGTCTATCCGTTTGTATTTTGGAACTCTGAGAAGGGGAGCGGTGACGACACGCACGATATTGCCGGTGACCAGACAGAGTACATGGATGAGGCTAGCACGTTGAACTTGAAGGACTACGATGATATTGAGGCATTCTCGGTAGAGTATACAAGGCTTTATGAGAAGGATGCGATGGATGACTGGTACCGAAAGAATGTACGATTTAAAAAGGACAATAAGGAGAACGAGACTTTGCTTTCTTGGAGGAAAGAGTACGAGACCGATCTGATTGCGTGGTTCCACAACATCAACTACCTGGACGGTCTGTCTGTGAGTGGAGAGAAACGAGCTGCTGAGAAAAGACGGTTTTTAGGAAGAAAGTGAGTAGGGCTTGTGTACAAGAAAAATTAATAATGCTAAAAAATTGATTGTGTGTAGAATGCACGATGAGACCCGATTGGCACTCGAGCGGGGAAGAAGGGACGGGCGGGATCAGGAAGTTTTGACAAAGAGGGTAGATATTAGTTCAACGAATCAGCAGTGCCGAACAGAGAGCGGAGCCATATGACTGGTTGGTGGACTCGGGGCTACTGGGAGTTACGCCAGCTGATACGCCCGATTACGACTACTGCATCGGACATCGATGTAAGGGGGTCTGATAGGGCAAAGGAGGCGGGTGGTTTTTGACAGGCGGGCCCCCGAGGCGAGGGGTCCCATGTCGCAATTGAAGGCTGGAGGTGCGTCATTGTATTGCAGATTCTACCGCTGGCGCTCGCTGCAGGGGACGGGGAGGCCAAGCTGCCTCTCGGAAATCAGGCCCTGATACGTCGTTCGAGAATATTTTTGGTTTGATGGCCATCTGCACGAGGGGCCCTTGTGGCGAAGGCGCGGAAACGAGGGTGCTAATCTGGGCTCTTTGGCCTATGTAATCCGGGCAGACATACATGGCAGGCATACAGGGGAGGGTTCCGAGCGAGCCTGTTCGCGCAGTTAGGTTCTGAGCGATCCAGGGGGGAGGGGCCGCGTGAGTCCTGTGTAGGAAGGCATAGGCTACGGGGCCGGAGGGAGAAATGACGTGCTTGTGGTGCGTGATTAGTGTGTGCTGGGCAGGGTGGGAGGTCACTGAGGGTGTCGGTGAGTGGGGGCGGAAGAAAGTAAGAGGCGGTGTGGGGCCCGGCGGAGTGGAACTTGACGCTGCTTAGCCACAGAGGGGCCTGTGGCTGGTGCAGTGGCTGGTGCGGATGGCCGGCAGGGCGCGCGCGCGGAGAAATGATATTCCCTGGGCGATGCGGCGTGCGCGACAAACCTGGAAAAAGCGCGAGGGAGCCATCCCACGGGGGCCGGGCCGGTGCGAGGGCTGGGTGTCGGGAGCAAGACTGCCCGCGCGGCAGCACAGCTTACTGCCCCCGCCGCCGCGTGTGTGCTGCTGTCCCGGGGAAGGGGTGGGAGGAAAGGGGGAAGCAGCCGATGGGAGGTGAGACGGCTGGGGGCTTGAACCGGGCACCTGTGGCCGGCGCTGTCTCAAGTGGGCAAGTTATACTGCTTCTTCTTCTCCCAGCCCTGAGTGTTTCGCTGGCGTGGGTGGGTGGTACATCTGTGTGTGGGTTTTTTTTTCTTTTCTGTGGTTGGTGTAGGGAACAATAGCCCAAACAGGCAGGTGGGGCTCGAAAAGGGGTGCGGGTGCAGAGTTAGCCAGACTGGGCCGAGGGGTGCGGACACGGGGGCGGGCACAGGGACGGGCTCGTCCAATGGCGCGCCACGGAACCAGAGAGGCAGCGTGCGCGCCCACACGCACACGCACACACGCTCTCTCCCTCGCAAGGCCAATAGCGGCACTCGCGCGCGCGCACTGCTACGCCCGTCCTGGTTGGGTGCGCCAGCTCTTCCCCCCCCAGGTCCCGCCTTCCTCCTAAAACATGAGCATCGCATACACACCCCGCACCCCAAAGGCTCTGACCAAGAGGCCGCTACCCCACTTTTTTCCTATATCGGACTTGGCGGGGGTAGTGAGGGAACATGCAGCAAAGTCAGTGCCTGGTACCCCCCGCCACCCCCCATTGGGGGCAAACGGCAGCTATGACTGCGGGCGGGGGAGGGGGTCTATAAAAGGCGCAGCAATCCCGAGACTGGTGGAAAAGAGGCGGTTTTGGCTCAGTTTCTTCCCGCTAGAAAGAGCAGCAACCAGATCACACCCACCGCAACGTTGATCCTCTTGGTCTCAGCTCAGTTCCGCGTAGTACCACACAATGCTAAGAGCCTCGTCTGTCGTGAGAATCGCCACCAAGCCGGCACTGGCGAGATTCTACTCGTCCTACCCGCTCTCCACAACGGTCACGCTGCCTAACGGCATCTCGTATGAGCAGCCTACCGGTCTCTTCATCAACAATGAGTTCGTCACCTCGAGACAGCACAAGACCTTTGAGGTGCTGAACCCATCCACCGAGGAGGAAATCTGCCAGGTGCACGAGGCCAGAGCCGACGACGTGGACATCGCCGTCGACGCTGCCGAGACCGCCTTCAAGTCCGAGTGGAGCACATGCGACCCAGGCGTGCGTGGAAAGGCCCTCTACAACCTTGCCGAGCTGCTCGAGGCCAACAAGGAGATCCTCGCCTACATTGAGTCGCTCGACAACGGTAAGGCCCTTCAGCTTGCTCAGGGTGACATTGCCCTCGTGATCAACTACATCAGAGCCTGTGCAGGATGGGCCGACAAGATTCCTGGCCAGTACCTGGATGTCGGCAGCACCCACCAGTCCTACGTTAAGAGAGAGCCACTCGGTGTCTGTGGCCAGATTATCCCATGGAACTTCCCTCTGCTGATGTGGTCCTGGAAGGTGGGCCCAGCCCTTGCCACAGGTAACACTGTCGTCTTGAAGACCGCCGAGTCCACTCCGCTTTCCGCCCTCTTTGCCGCCAATCTTGTCAAGGAGGCTGGTATTCCAAAGGGTGTGGTGAATATCCTGTCTGGTTTTGGAAAGATCACTGGTGAGGCTATTGCCACCCACCCAAAGATCAAGAAGGTTGCATTCACAGGTTCGACTGCCACTGGAAGACACATCATGAAGGCTGCTGCCGACTCAAACTTGAAGAAGGTCACTCTTGAGTTGGGTGGAAAATCACCAAACATTGTTTTCAAGGACGCTGACATCAAGAAGGCGGTCCAGAACTTGGTGACTGGTATTTTCTACAACTCTGGTGAGGTTTGCTGTGCAGGTTCCAGAGTTTACGTCCAGGAGGACATCTACGACAAGGTTTTGGAGGAGTTCAAAGCTGCTGCCGAAGCCGTTAAGGTTGGTGACCCATTCGACCTCAAGACCTTCCAGGGTGCGCAGACTTCCCAGATGCAGCTCGACAAGATTCTTGGATACGTTGACACTGCCAAGTCTGAGGGTGCCAAGCTTGTCACTGGAGGTGAGAGACTTGGAAACAAGGGATACTTTGTCAAGCCAACCATCTTCTCTGATGTCGACAAGAACATGAAGGTGTACAACGAGGAGATTTTCGGCCCATTTGCTGTGATCACCAAGTTCAAGTCTGTGGACGAGGTTATTGAATTGGCCAACGACTCCGAGTACGGTTTGGCCGCTGGTATCCACACACAGTCTTTGGACACTGCTGTCTATGTGTCTGACAAGCTGGAGGCTGGTTCCGTCTGGATCAACACTTACAACGACTTCCACCCAAGTGTTCCATTTGGTGGTTACAAACAATCTGGTATTGGCCGTGAGATGGGTTCGCAGGCTCTTGACAACTACACACAATGGAAGGCTGTCAGAATTGGTCTCAGCAAGCCAGAGTAAATTCAGGCCATTTGTTGTGCGTGCTAGCTAACATGACGTAAAAGACTGTTACCCTTCGACTATATGTGATATCTCGACTACTAAGAAAAAAAACCACCATAAAAGATGATGTATCTTTTTTGCAGTTAAGGTCTGTTCTGTGTGTGTAAGTGACCCGTAGTTGCATGTGACCAGTAGCGCTTGAAGCCATGCCTAGCCAGTAAGCCGGTATTGGGTGGGTAGGTGTTTTTACAAGTTGAGCTGCCGCTTTGCGGGAAGGGGGAGGGGGCGTATGTTGCGTCGATTGGCGCGTCGGACGTGGCTGTTTTTTTTTCTGCACGCAGACCTGGGCTTTTCTCGCTCCTTGTGTTTTCCAAAACAAAGAGGCGGTCCAGCCGACATGTGAGCAAAAGGGGAAAAGGTAAACATGGCAATTCTGTGCGCTAGTAAACAAGAGATAATTCATTCAGTTCCACAGTACGCACTATAATCAAGCAGGTAGGGACCCACATTTTTAGGGCTCATAAAGGAGGGCCATAGACCGGTGAACGTCCTGCTCTTGAGGGCCGGGTCAAGTCCGCGTAACGTTGTCTTTGGAAGGCTTGGTGCGCTGCCGAGAGGAGGCTTCCTGATACTGCAACACACACAATCAGGTTGTTGGCCATACACGATGGACGAGCCGGACCAAACGCAGACTGAAAGGCCACTATGGAGCTTCACAGGGTCCACGCAGATGGAGGAGCAGCAACTTCAGCAGCAGCAACAACAACAGCATGACGAACATACATTTGCTCCCTTTGGGTCTGTCCTGCTCGAGAACTTGAGTCGGAACGAGCCCATATTTGACAACATTCTACTTTTTCCCAGCCCCTCGCCGTCACAAATCACAACCATAACTGATGGCAAACTAACTAGTGCTACCATCGAGTCGGTAATCACGTATCTCACCTCGCCCGAGGTGATCGACTATCAGCTCCTTGTCGACTTCTTCTTGACCTTCAGGGAGTTCATTGATCCGCTTCCCTTACTGGAACTCGTACTGTGCCGACTGACATGGTGCCTTAGATCCGCATCGCTCACCCAATATCCAGAAAAAATGCACATCGGCAACTTGGCACTTATAAGAACGTTTGTGCTTATGCGCCATTGGCTGCTGAATCATTTTCAAGACGACTTTGTCGAAAACTGTGAGCTCCGACAACTTCTCACAGAGGCCATTAACGAAATTTCAAAACAAACCGTATTTACTGGCCCGCGTTCGTCCCTTCAAAGCAAAGTGTTGACGGATTTGAAGCGAACTTACTTAAGATTATGCGAAATATACTGGAACATGACTCCACTAGAAGAGCTTGGAGAGCTGGATATCCTTACTTACGACATACCCTCCCATGATTCAATAACCAACGGAAGGCTCTCAGTGCTTGGTCTAAGACAATTAAAGGACCCTAGCTTGCGACGTTCCCAAATCCTATACATGTCCCAGGATCAGTCGTTGGGACAGACGAGCTTGCTTTTTAAAGAGTATGAAGAGTCTCTCAAAGAGAACTCGCGCCTCTATTCTACAAGTGCTCCATGTCAACATAACGTGAGCGCTTCCACAAACAGGAAGGTACAAACTGCTAGAGAAAGAGACAAGTTTATATTATACCCAAAGGCCTCTCTTGTTTCTCTTGGACAACCGCTTAATCAAAATCCGTCACAAGGTGAAACTCTCGACAATATATTCCATGATATGCTAGGAAACGTAAAAGCCACACCAATACAAGGGGTGAAACAAATCACGGAACTTGTGCACGGCGAAAATAAAGAAAATGATATTATATTCAGTGGAAAGGTGGCCGTATTCAAAGAGAGTACGGTTAAAGGCATTGCTCCTTGTACGCCGTTGAAGAAAATGGATCTACAGATTGATTTACAGCCACCCGAGCCTTACCTAGAAACGCATAATCACACAGGAGGCAGAAAACATTCCAAGAAGAGATTTTTCCACTCATTATTTGGCAACCGGAGCCAGGAAAAGTCAAAGCGCGAGCACCAAAAGCGGCCAGTGCCCACCGGCGCTCAACAACCGGCTTGCACGACGCAAATAGGGAGCAACAGCATTGATATTTTGAGTTCCAGGGTGTTGACTGAGTATCAGATGTTTCTCAATAGTTCTAAAGCCCAGAGAAATATATCCAGAAGATTGTTGGACAGTTCAGAAGGCCTCACTATGTCGAGCTCTGGCATCAAATTTGGAGGGCTTGACAATACATCTGGCCCTTGCCTGAATGATTCACCTACAAAAGTGACAGGAAAATATATGGAGGGGTGCATATGGGGGGCTTCGAGTGATCCTGTTATTGAAGAGAATATTGAATACAAAGAGCCTGATACACAGGAGATACTGGAAAAGTTTAAAGGTATTTCTGCGCCATCTTTCAAGAGCCCCTCAGTTACGTTGGATTGGTCCGATTCTCTAGATATGCCAGGCTCTGCAAGCGAAATACTGGATATGAGTAAAATATCCGGTAATGAGCGGACTTCATTTGAGTCCATTAGTCAGGGGGAAATGGATCAACTGTCCATTCTTTCCCCAGAGACTGAGGCTGCTGAACTATCCAAAATTGCTGAAAATTGTTCAGATATGCAACAGGGCAGTTTCCGACAAGTAAGTTTGAGCGAGATTTCATGCGACCAAGTTTCTATCACCTCCAACAAACCTTTAGACTTACAGACGCGATTTTCTATGAGTGCTGTCTCGAAGACAAGTCATCTATCCACAAAGTCATATATGACATATGACTCTGACTTATCAATGCAACAAAGTCGGAGATCGAGACTTATAGTGAAAGATCAACAGATGCTAAAGAAAAAGACATCATTCAATGACCTTAGAGTTGCAAATCAGGATTCAAATTCAAGCAATAGTACTTCTTATGAGGAAGGGATTAACATTAAATATGCGTTTCTTACCAATGGTATTGGGGAGGATGTCAGCGTACAAAACGCAATGGAAAATTTGTCGCTCATGATGGCATTACCTTACTACTGGATAGCTAGAAAAAGAACGGATTCCTCAGATACATATAGCCTGGGCGATACTGATTCTACAATTTCAATGATTGCTTCGCCCTTGCAATCTGGCCTGTTACCATATCCTGGAATTTCACAAACTGCAATTGCAGAGCTTGCAGCGATTCCAGATGAAGACATTGATTGCAATCCACTAGATCATACCCTTTTCAAGTTACGCGGTGGTAGCAAACATTTGAGCCGAAAATCATTTGATATTAATGGGTTCTCTGTAAATGAAACCGGAAATGGCACTAGCGAGGACACACAGCAGCAGGTGCCTGCTCCTGAAAATATTCCAGCAGAAGAACAATACAGTCCGACTTCATCTGTGGATGAGGCTAATTTAGAAAGAAAAGTAAGAGACTTCTTCATTTCTCCAAAGATCGAAAATAACGCACCAAGTGAGGAAGATTCGATTTTCCAAGCCGTGAAACTTGACAGCAGCTTATTATCGACAACTCCAAAGCAAAGTATCAGCATTGAGCGTCATTTATGTGTTGAAGATGCTATGAACGCGGAATTCCATGTTCCGTTCATTCTGTCATACAAGTCGGAGCATCTTGCCGAGCAATTCACTCTGATAGAACGCGATTCATTGCAGAAGGTGGATTGGAAGGAGCTGATAAACTTACAATGGAACAAACCATTGGAACCATACAACTCTTGGTTGAGCTTAATGGCCGACAGCAAATCTAAATCGGGCCTTGATATGATTACGCTAAGATTTAACCTCACCACAAATTGGGTTATATCTGAGGTGGTCTTGTGTAAGCAAGCTGATCTAAGGGCGCTTACAATTTCGAAGTTCATACATGTTGCCAACAATTGCAAAACTATTCAAAACTATGCAACCATGTATCAGATAATTTTGGCCTTGAGCTCTTCGAGTATCAAGAACATGAGGGGAACATGGAGTCGACTTGGTGCTGGAGACTTATTATTATTCAAAAAGTTGAAAGATTTAACCAGTCCAGATAGAAACTTCGGTCAATTCAGAAGTGAATTGAAAAACGCTAAGACCACACAAGGTGTCGTTCCATTCATAGCTCTTGAATTTAGTGACTTGACCATCAATGCAGAACGACCTACTGTGATTCAAAAGAATTCATCCGAAGGTTCCGAAGACTATGAAGACTACGAGTTAATAAATGTTGACAAGCTACGGGTTTCTTGCACAATTTTGAAAAATGTGCTGAGGTACATTGATTATTCACGACTTTTCAAGTTCAATGAAGATGAGGAGCTTCTCTCCAAATGTCTCTATATCAGCTCCCTTAGCGAGCATGAAATAGAGCAATGTATAAATCTTTTGATTGATGCCTGAACATTCGTGCGGCCACACACTCGACCATATGTCTTAATATTTGTGTATGTCATACCAATCTGTACCCAATAAATACCGCTATTATACCAATCGTCATCAGAACCACATTTCTGACAAACTCTCTATGGATAACATCAGCCTTTTTCATTTCTTCTACAAGCCGCAAGTCATTATCGTAATCGTCTAGTTTCACTTTATTCGCATCGAGGTCAACTTTCACAGAATCTAACCTAGCATTAAGATCATTCAAATTGTTGAACAGGTTGTTGGAGCTTAGCGTCGTAATTTCATCACTTTTAAGGTTGATCTGTTCAAGAAATCTCTTCAAGCTTTCCAAATTATCCGAGAGCTCCTTGTTGATGTTGATGAGACCCTCGTACCGTGAATTCAATTCATCCAACAGATGAGAGTTTTCAGCATCTAGATATTGAAGTGCCTTTTCTGAACTCTCGGTCATCCGCTCGCTTAACGCTTCAAACTTGGCTCTAATTTGAGGAGCCACTCTTTGATCCAGGGGTCGACTTATGGGTTCTATGTTCGTGTCGCGGAATCGGCTACCAAGGTTCAGCGAGCTGCCGCTGTAGATAGACTTCTCTGTTGCCTTTGGATCGCTGCTGATTGATCCCATTTTATTAGGATTAGTGACATCGGAAATTCTTCCGTGGTTTGAAATGGCACTGTCACCTATCGAAGCGGATACGGATTGTGGACGTCTGTACAACCTGCTACCAGCTGAGTGACCCCCAGAAGAAGAATAGTTCACCAAAGAACTCGATTGGCGATCACTGGACTGAGCACTTCTAGTTTTGGATGGCGTCGTAAGGATGTGCCCGGTATTAAGGAGAGAAGGAATAGAGATATTGGAAGCTGAGGCCTGCATGTTTGAGCGGAGTGGTGCGGTACCGCCGGGTTCAGAGAGGTGCAATGAAGGAGATGACAAACCGTTGGCACTTGATATGAAAGGACTGTTATCGCCCGGGGACCTGTTGTGCCTTGCCTTCTTGCGAGCCTCATCCTTCTTTGACAGACCTAGGGAGGGCATCACCTTAATTGGCATGGGCATGGCCAGTTACCCTCGGCATCCAATTTTGAATTTCCGGAGTTGAATGGACAATGTAGTGAGCTAGCTAAAATCCTGAATACGGCAGGTACCGTGCGCGCGCAGGTGTCACCTCCGTCAAGCTTCCAGTTGCGACACACTTCCGGCTCCCTTGTCTTAGCGGAGTCACAAAAGTAAGCACTAAAACCAAGCCTTGGGGTAGTGGAGAAATCAGAAAATAGACCCAGAAAATACACTGAGAGAAAAGGGTGCGTACAGTCGCGTCTATCGACGCAGAAACCGCCAAAACTACAAAACACACGCGCGCACTGTCACTACTTGACATTGGTCTTGCCACTCAAGGACGGGTCGATAGATGCAAGGATGTGTCTCCCAAGTATATTTTCTTTCGCGTTCAAATCAGAAAAGTAATGAAAACAACTTTTGTGCGTAAAACAAGCACTATACGTGTGTGTGTTGTTTTATTGTCGGCACAGCGTCGTTTGATATATACATTTTAGTCGTACCGACACGCCTTGATATTTGAAGGAAGCACCGTGTGAGGTTTAGTACTGAGGCGGTTACACTCGCTGCTAATCGATAGGTAGCCGAAAGCGATAAACAAAAGGGGGGTCTCATCTTTGTGGGCTATTAGGGGCGGGTCCTGTTTCTCAAGACTGCCGTGTCTGCGTTGGTGCCCTGTCTCAGCCGACCGTCCGCGTGACAAGGGAGTATCCCATCTCAAGTACACGAGACACACACACCCCACGCACCGACGGTATATTTTTAAATGACTACACACTTTGAGCCGGGAACGTGAGTACTCTTCTTTGGTCAACACGGAACGAATGTTGCATACTAACTGCCTATTTAACCACTGTTCAGTCGTTGCTGGATTCCTGATGAAAGCGAGGGATGGCTTGCCGTCCATGTTACAGATGTAACCAACAACAACAATAAATATCAGATCCAGCTTGAGAGCGATGACAGCGGGAAGTCAATTACTGTCGAGACCGATTCTTTGGATGAGACTAACGCGGAACTACCTTTCTTGAGAAATCAAATAGACGCCGTTGAGGATCTTACTGAACTCTCACATCTGAACGAGCCCTCCGTGTTGAATGCCATCAAAGAAAGATATTCACAGTTCAGCATCTATACCTACTCTGGTATCGTGTTAATTGCCGCGAATCCTTTCCAGAGAAATGATGAGCTCTACTCACCTCATCGAATCCAGAGATATGCCTCCAAGCAAAGGGGCGAGGAGGAGCCACATTTGTTTGCCATTGCAGAGGATGCGTACAGATGCATGAAGACAGATAAACAGAATCAATCTATCGTTGTTTCGGGAGAATCAGGAGCAGGTAAAACTGTTTCTGCCAAATATATCATGAGATATTTTGCCTCAGTTGATTCAGACAATAATAATCATGATATGTCAGAGACAGAAAAACAGATTTTGGCTACTAATCCAATTATGGAAGCGTTTGGTAACGCCAAAACAACAAGAAATGATAATTCTTCAAGATTCGGCAAATACCTTGAAATCCTCTTCGATAAGGATATTGTCATTGTTGGTGCAAGAATCAGAACTTACTTATTAGAGCGCTCAAGACTTGTTTTCCAGCCCAAGTCTGAAAGAAATTATCATATTTTCTATCAATTAGTTCAGGGGTTGAGCCCAGAGAGCAAAGATGAGTTTGGTCTTTCCACGGTGGACGACTACTTTTATTTGAACCAGGGGCAGAACCCTGTAATTCAAGATGTCGATGATGCCAAGGACTTCCAGGAAACCTGTGACTCTTTATTATTAGTTGGTATAACTTTGGAAAAGCAGCATGAGATTTTCAAAGTATTGGCCGCTTTGTTACACATTGGAAACATTCAGATTCAAAAGACGAGAAATAACGCCATTTTATCCTCTGATGAGCCAAACCTGATGAAGGCCTGTGAATTGTTAGGGCTTAGTCCGACTGAGTTTGCCAAATGGATAGTGAAAAAGCAAATAATAACTCGTTCCGAGAAAATTGTTTCAGATCTTAACCATCAGCAAGCACTAGTTGCCAGAGACTCAGTTGCAAAGTACATTTATTCATCATTGTTTGATTGGTTAGTTGGTTTTGTTAACAGTGATCTTTGCCCTCCTGCTCTTCAAAATAAGATACATGCATTCATCGGTGTGCTGGATATATATGGGTTTGAGCATTTTGATACGAACTCATTTGAACAGTTTTGTATCAACTATGCGAATGAGAAATTACAGCAAGAATTCACCCAACATGTTTTTAAATTGGAACAAGAAGAATATGTTAAAGAAGAAATAGAGTGGTCATTCATTGAATTTTCGGACAACCAGCCTTGTATCAATGTTATTGAAAACAAGTTGGGTATCCTATCTTTACTTGATGAAGAGTCAAGGCTTCCATCCGGTAACGATGAGTCATGGATTGAAAAAATGTATCAGTCGCTCGCGAAGCCTCCTCATGAAAGGTCATTCAAGAAACCACGGTTTGGCAGAAACAAGTTTATTGTCAGTCACTATGCATTGGACGTAACGTATGACTCCGAAGGTTTCATTGAAAAGAACAGGGATACAGTTTCAGACGGTCATTTGGAGACACTGAAGGCAACGAACAACAGCTTTTTGAAGGAAATCTTAGACACTGTTGAAAAGGCTTCTCAAAGTGTTTCCTCTCAACAGAATGCTCCAGCTGCAAGACCTGGAAAGGCGGTTAACAGAAAACCTACTTTGGGCTCCATCTTCAAGTCTTCTTTGATTGAGCTGATGAACACAATTAACTCAACGAATGTTCACTACATTCGGTGTATTAAACCGAATGAGGAGAAGAAGGCTTGGGAGTTTGATCCACTCATGGTTTTATCCCAGTTGCGGGCTTGCGGTGTTCTAGAAACTATTAAAATTTCATGTGCTGGTTTCCCATCTCGAGCGACATATCCAGAGTTTGTCATGCAGTACTCGATTCTTTTGCATTCTAGCATGAGAGAACAGTTTTTGCGTGGCACTGGAACGACAAAGGAGGCAGTTGAGCTGACCAAACAAATCCTGCAACAAACAATTAATGATGAGTACAAGTATCAAACCGGAAAGACAAAGATATTCTTCAAAGCTGGAATTTTGGCACTATTGGAAAAGTTCAGATCTAACAAGATCAAGCAGTCCGCAATAATTATTCAAAAGAATTTGAGAGGTCATTATCAGCGTCAAGAGTACTTGAAGATTCGTCAATCTTTAATTAAACTTCAGGCTTTGGCACGTGGCTTCATTGAACGTGATAGAATAAGAAAAGAGACGGAGAAAGATGCCTCTACTAAGATTCAGTCATTGGCAAGGCGCTTTTTGGCTCGGGCTCAATTCAAGGATGCTGTATGCTCCACTATAAATCTCCAGTCAGTGATACGTGGTGTTCAGATTAGAGAGGGGTTGGTGAGAGGACAACAAAGGGCCGCTGCAACATGCTTGCAATCTGCTTGGAGAGGAGTATTGGCTAGAGAGAAGTTTCAGAAGACAAGACGAGCAGTTATTTTCACCCAGAGTTGCTGCCGTAGACAGACAGCTCGTGTCGAGTATCGTCAACTCAAGATTGAGGCGAAGTCTGTCAATAGGCTTCAGGAGGTTCAATACAGTTTGGAGAATAAGGTTATTGAGCTCACTCAATCGTTGACTTCCCGAATCGAAGAGAATTCACATTTAACCAAAGAGATTGAGAGCTTACAATCGCTATTGACAAATAGTCAAAATGAACACAATGAGCTCAAGATTCAAAAAGAAGAGCTTGATGAAGTGTATGATTCTACCATTGCAGACCACACTAAGCAGGTCAAGAAACTGAATGAGGAGATTGAGAAACACAAAGCCGATTACGAGGGAGCTCAAGCAAAGGTCGCAGAACTCACTGATTCTAAGACCAAACTCAAGGAGGAATTGCTCGAAAACGTGAGACAGCTAAAGGAGGCACAACAAGCATTAGATGATAGCACCAGAGAAAACGCGTCGCTGAATGGCTTAATTGTGGAGTTGAAGGCAGAATTAGTCGAGTTGCAAAAGCAAGCCACAAGACAAAGCGGGCTGCCTGGTACTCCTCAAAGAAACAGGGGTAACATTGTGCCGGCTGGAGGCTCTCCAGGTGTTTCACGTGGCTCTAATGGCTACTACGAACCAAGACCTGCATCTATCATTACCACCACCTCCAGTAGAGATGAAACTAACTTGGAGGCCATCAACACTGAATTGTGGTCGTTGCTGAAGGACTCTAAGTCTTTGCATCGGGAAACCGTTGAAGGTCTGCTTAGGGGCTTACGTCTTCCGGCGGCATCCGTTGCTTCGGAGTTAACAAGGAAAGAGGTTCTTTTCCCAGCACGTATAATAATTATTATATTGAGTGATATGTGGAGATTAGGACTGACATCTGAAAGTGAAGCATTTTTGGGAGAAGTGCTGTCTGTTATACAGAACACTGTCGGTGCATTGAAAGATGATGACGTTATTTCTCATGGTGCGTTTTGGCTAACAAACACACATGAACTATATTCCTTTGTTGCCTATGCGCAATCCACGATTCTTGCCAATGATTCAATAAGTCAGGATATGAGTGATTCTGAATACGATGAGTACTTGAAACTTGTTGCAGTTGTGAAGGAAGATTTCGAGTCTTTGTCGTATAACATTTACAACATGTGGATGAAGAAAATGCAGAAGGATTTGGAAAAGAAATGCATTTCTGCTGTCGTCCTTGCACAGGCACTTCCAGGATTCCTGGCACCAGAGTCATCTCCTTTCTTGAGCAAAGTGTTTCAAAATAATCCTCAGTATAAGATGGATGATATCTTGACATTTTTCAATAATGTATATTGGTCAATGAAGGCGTACTTTATTGAGCCTCAAGTGATCAATGAGGTCGTGGTGGAACTTCTCAAGTTTGTTGATGCTTTGTGCTTCAACGATTTGATAATGAGAAGAAACTTTTTATCATGGAAACGTGGATTACAGCTTAACTACAATGTAACGCGGCTAGAGGAGTGGTGCAAAGGTCATGATTTCTCTGAAGGTTCAACATATTTAGCCCATCTGTTGCAAGTATCAAAGCTTCTACAACTTCGGAAAAATACGGCTGAGGACATCGAGATTATCTATGAAATCTGTTATGCGTTGAAGCCTGCCCAAATTCAAAAACTTATATCGCAATACCACGTTGCCGACTACGAGACACCAATTGCTCCTGAAATAACAAAAATGCTTGCTGACAAAGTTAAAATGTCTGGTGGGGCAACAGACTTCTTTGAGACATTAAACTCAGAAGGTCACTTTGAGGATCCTTTCAGACATGTTGATCTTCGGCCATTCCATCGGGTGGAAGCGTATGTTCCTGCCTGGTTGAATGTTCCTACCATCAGAAGAGTGATAGAACTTGTGACACAAAACGCTACAGTTCAAGAGGCAGTTCATCAGCAGGCGATAGAGGTGAGCGAGACTGAAGCGAGCTAATGACTTACACATAAGTTTTTTAGGGCTGTTTATACCGTTTAAGTTTAGTTTATTTTCAAGTCGTTATATACTACAGAATCAAACACGAGCTTGTAGTAACTTTTCTTGAAAGAATACAGATGTAAGGCCACTTACCGACCGTACGCGTCTTGCGGCAGAAAAAGCTTGTCTAATTGCTGAAATGAACCGCTATTGGCACTATGATCACAATCAGCAAAATCACAATTACCAGCGTTAGGCACAGCTTGAGTTTGAGATTCTTCTTCCACATGTCCTTTCTCACCTGATTTGCAGAGCGGTTGAACATTTTCGCATTGTTTGAAAGATCGTTAGCTCTAGTGTCAATATCATCCAGCACTTCGCCCCTTTGGTTTATGGCCTCGATGTTGTTTCTCATTATTCCTGCTGTCTCCTGAAGCGTGCTTTGCAGATTTTGAATGTTCTGATTGGATTGCGTGTTCTGCTGCTGTTCTTCAGCCCTCGCCTCATCGTTGAACGGATTGTATGGATCGTAAGCTTGAGCTCCTGACATGGCGAAGATGAAAAGATGGTAGGGAGGCGTGGACGGTTCTTTCGGAAACGGGCTTTAGAATAGAACTTTCCGGGGCGCGCTCAAAAGACTACCAACTGTATGTGGCAGCTCAAAGAATAAGAACTGAATGATCTAGCTAGTTGCGGAACGCTCTGGCAGACTTCGCTTAGCCAGAACCCTGTTGAAGTTACTAACGTGTGCTTTTTCTTTTTGTAAAGGACCGCCTCCAAAAATAATGAGGCGTTAATTGGCTGTGCAAGGGTGTTGATTTATAATCAGTATGTCATCAATATGTTATGAGTGAATAAGAAAACCTGTAAAACGTATATAATGTATACACATAGTGCAGCGGGACTTGACTACAATTTTATACTGCAACAAGGCTATTAGTGCCGGCGTGCAATCACTCGATAGAACGAGATGGGAAGTGTCTTTCTTCCACATTTGAGGACAGGATGGCATGTAGATCAAGCCATTCTTTCAGAAGATGAAAGGCTGGTTGTAATAAGATTTGGCAGGGATACCGACAGAGAATGCATGCTAATGGACGAGCTGCTTTACGGCGTTGCCGAAAAGGTGTCGCAGTTTGCAGTTATATATCTGTGCAATATTGATCAGGTGCCCGACTTTAACGAGATGTACGAGCTGTACGACCCTATGACTGTGATGTTCTTCTTCCGAAATAAGCACATGATGTGCGATTTCGGAACAGGCGACAATAACAAGATGAACTTTCTTCTCAGTAATAAGCAAGAATTGATTGACATTCTGGAGACCATATATCGTGGAGCTATCAAGGGTAAGGGTCTCGTCGTGAGTCCTAAGGACTACAGCTATACTAGCCATCGAACTTTTGCCTAAGTTGCGTCGATCGACGCACAGACGCGGGCTTTTCTTTCCACGGGCTTTGCTATAAATTATTCTTCATATCATAAAATGAGCAGTTTAATATCTGATGGTCGCTGAAGGTATCCGTTGAAGCTCCGCTAAGCCACGCCACCAAGGACCCAACACAAGCATGGCATCGCAAAACTACCCGTCGTCTGCGGACGACCATCTGGACGAGTAAGTTGAGTCACCGAAGAATACAAAATCTTCTCATATTCTGCAGCAGGCTTTTTACTAACGTATCGCAGAATGTCCCCTATTGAGAAGATCGTTTACCGCTCAAAACAACAACCTCTTGTCCCACTGGGATGCCTTGGTACGTGTGTAGCCGTCGCATTGGCTGCAAAGGGTGTGAGAACTGGGGATGCCAAAGGTGCGCAGTTTTGGTTTAGGTGGAGAGTGGCTCTTCAAGGATTTACTGTGGCCGCACTGCTTGCCGGATCTATCTACTATGATCGAACATTCCGTAGCGAGAAGACTGCAGAACAATTAGCAGAGGAAAAGGCACGCATGCGTGAGAAGCTCTGGATCGAAGAGCTAGAGAGACGAGACCAGGAAATGAAGGATCGGCAGAAGCGGGCAGATCTTGCAAGACAGATCAAGCGTGAGCAGCAGGACCAGGACGTTACGAAATAGCAGAGCCTGATTAAGTTCTGATCTTAAGAGTGGTTTGTTGTCCTATCCTCAAGGGCATCCAGCTGCCCCCTCACTCGACTTCTGTGTCTCCTCGATATTTTACATCTCTGCACGGTCAAAAGGTAACATATTATTTTTCTCGAAAAGATCCATCCCTCTGTATTACCGATACACATTTATAACTCAACCTTGTAGTGTAAAAGAGCTTGTGATTTCTATCGCAGCTATATAAGCAACAGTTATTGATGCTGGTCACAGATATTGCCAGGCTCCTCAACCGGAGCCGACAGGTATCTCTCCGCTTGTGCCGATGTGTTTCACAGATTGTGCCAGGAGAAAAGCTTGACAAGCCGAGCTCGACTGTCGCACAGAAGCAACAGTTGTATATGGTTGATCCGAATTCGCCAGGATCAATATTCTTTCTGCCTAATGGGACCCGTATCTTCAACAAACTGGTGACTTTTATGAAGTTGCAGCAACAGAAACAAGGGTTCACAGAGGTTATGACACCGCTGATGTATAAGAAAAATCTTTGGGAAACTTCTGGCCACTGGGAAAACTACAAGGAGGACATGTTTCGGGTGGAGAGCAACGATCAGACAGCTATAGATGACACTCAGCCCGAGTCTGTGTATGGTCTGAAACCAATGAATTGTCCGGGACACTGCTTAGTATTCAGCAGGTTTAGTAGGTCACATAAGGAACTTCCCATAAGATTGTCTGACTGGTCGAGCTTGCATCGTAACGAAGCCAGCGGTGCGTTGAGTGGATTGACACGTGTGAGACGGTTTCATCAGGACGACGGTCACATATTCTGCACAAAATCGCAAGTAGCAGATGAAATATCGAACACAATAAAATTGATCAAGTTGTGCTATGGAGTATTTGGTTTTGATAACTACCGAATGACACTCTCCACAAGACCAGAGTCTTATATGGGGACTTCTCAGGAGTGGGACAAAGCGGAATCTGAGCTGGCGCAAGTGTTAGATCAGGATCTTGGAGCTGGCAAGTGGTCAATCCGTGAAAAGGATGGTGCTTTTTACGGGCCTAAAATTGATATATTGCTAAGAGACTCCTCAGGAAAGGAGCATCAAATGGCCACTATACAGCTAGACTTCCAACTGCCACAACGTTTTAACTTAGAGTATAGAGCCGAAGAAGGGTTAGAGACACCTATTTTAATACACAGAGCAGTATTTGGTTCCGTTGAAAGATTTTTTGCTTTGTTGATCGACGAATACAAGGGAAAATGGCCATTTTGGCTGTCCCCAAGACAAGCGGTGATAATACCAATCAACGAGTCTCATGTACCATACTCTGTTGAGATACAGAAGAAGCTCAGCAACAATTCTAATGACTTCAGCACGCCTGCAAAATTGACGCAGTACAACTTTTACGTGGATTTGGACACTAGAAATGATACTGTCGGGTTTAGAATCAAGGATGCCATATCAAAAGGTTACAACTACATCATTATGATTGGGGATAACGAAGTGAAGAACGACGTTGTTTCAATTAGACCACGTAATGATAGGACAGTTGATCAACTCACTGCCAACGAAGTCTTGAAGATGTTTCAAGAGAAAGAAAACTCCTTCCTGTGAAATTATTTATAGAGGTCACCTGTATGTATATAGCAACTTTAAAATTCATTTCAGAAAGCTAAACGCTTCGTTCATCGACTGCTTACTCAATTGAGGCAAATCTTCCTTTTGAAAGGTAATCTCAACGTTAGGGGAAGAGCTGCTGATCAAAGTCGGGTCCACTAAGTTTTGAGGTAAATAATCGCCGTAGTTGTTCAAAAATTCAAGGCGGATGTCAAAATCGCTATCAATTAGATGACTAAGGTTGCCTTTGAATTCTTCGATCATGGTTTCTATTTTATTATTCACAAGCCTTCTTCTATCAAGTTCCAATATCAGTGCTTGGTAGGCTGTCAGAAATCCGTTGAAGTCCTGGATGTACTTCGTAATACTGTGTCGATGCCTCTCAGCACCCTCGAGCTTTGAGTTGAGACTAGAGAAAATAGTGATAAACTCGTTTATCTGCTTAACAAGTTTACCTTCTCCGTATTGCTTCATGTCTTGAAGGAAACTCTCAACCTTCGCATCAAAATTTTCAAATATCGCCACTATCTCCACAACTTCCTTACAATTCTGTATTATTATGTCACAGTCATTTCTAAGGGAGCTCATTGCAGAGGGGAGTTCTCCAATATCGTTTTCGATGACCTGCGTTATCTCACTTTTTTCTGAAACGGAGGCATCTGCGCTTAACAAAATACTGGCAGCCTTTTCACATTGGTTCAAATGGTTGTTGAAACTGTCGAGGATGGACACCATGTCGGCCTCGACCTCGTTGTTGATCTCCAGGAACTTATTAATTGGATCGTTAGCATTTGCCACATCTCCCAGTTTCAAGTTGCGAAACTGCGAGCTGAGGGTGTTGAACTGGTTATTTAGGTTTTCGAGATCTGACGAGAGACGAACTAAGAAAGCATTGGTTCGCGCTGCTGTTGTCAGTTCGTCTGTATCTTTGAGGATTTTCTTCAAGTCGCTGCAGAGAGTATCAAGCGCGCTTTCTGATACAAAGCCAAACAAACTGAGCTGCTGGGGGCTCAAGGAGCTATCCACCTTGGTGTCCTTAAGCAGCTTTGTAATCATCTCTAGGCGCTCCAGATGCTTACTGATTTTGCTTTTACAGTCTGTTTTCTTCTCCAGCAGTTCGCTCAGGCTGAGCTTCAGAGAGTCTTTGATTATGCCTAGCAGTCGCAGTTGCTGTTTTGTGGCATCCAAAATGTACGCGAGCCTTGGTATCTTGTCATCTCGCAAGGTGAGCCGATTCACAGTAGAGGTAATGTAGCGATTGGCTTCATTGCAGATCTCCTGCGCCTCCCCCAGCCTCTGGCGAGCATCTACCACCCAGTTCGAGACCTCATGCTGCATTTTTATTGCTTGGACGCTCATAAGGAAACTCGTGCTGTTGTCATATCCCACCAAGTCTCCAGTCGAAAACCCTCAATCACTTATTATTTACCATACTCAGGGTGCGCAGCCTCAATAAAACGCCCCGCCACATTCTTTTAGGCGATCATATGGAAAATTTGTGGCGGTGCAGTTTTATATGCCCCCCTACAAGAACTGGTAACTGCAATCTACTTCATTAATTTTGAGAACAGAGGATGCGGGGAGAAAGGGCCAGAGGGCAGGCTTCGAAAAGGAAGCGAGATCTGAAGTGGGTCCCCTGATGTGCACGCTACTTTTGTAAAGAGGGTCAATGGCTGACATAATGGGGACCATGTAGTTGAGCATCCTCGCTCCTCCACCCCCCTGGCTACTGCGCGCGTGGTGCATAGTGGAGTAGAAGACTGACCGCTATCATGGGAGCAAGCACAATAAGGTCAAGAAATTGCGTACCCGGAGCAAGGCTAGCATCGTGGCCTATTGTCAGATCAAAATCGCTAGCTTAACATCTTTCTTGTAGCTACATACGGAGAAGAGAGTATGTAGGACGGAGACGGATAGCGCAGCTTAGTCATTGCCAGCCATCCCTCCTGATTGTAGCAATGAAGGTAGAAGAAGCTTCATCTTGTCTCAGCATGGACTGCATGCAATAATTATTGCTATGAGTGAACACTCACACAATTTATGCGCCAGGCAGACGACTAACAGTGCTGTATATCGCGCGTCTGCTGCACCGTAGCATTTTCTGCATGTGCTTCTCGAGTGCTATTTAACTCTAAGAGAGGGTGCGTTTTTGAAGACTGCCAATTTTTAACTCAGTTAGGTGCATCCATCAACGGCCGGCTCTACTTTTCCATCTTAACACAATAGTCCATTAGTACGGAACACGCAAGCGCTGACAAGCAATGCAGCCTGACCCTCACTTGAGCACCGAAGATAGCGATCTCTTTTACGTATCTCTCAACCCTGACGCAGAAGACTCAATTATTCTCTTGCATGGGCTTGACTCTTGCCACTTAGAATATGCTCAAGTCACCCCTCACCTGTCTTTATACCATCTTCTCCTTCCCGATTTAAATGGGCATTCTAGATCTTGGCATGTCAAACCATACAGCATCTCTGCGTCAGCTGATAATGTTGCTTCTCTGATCCGCAACCACGCACACGGCGGCCGGGCTCACGTCGTCGGCCTTTCTATGGGAGGATTCATTACCCTTGACCTAGCTAGACGATATCCCGAACTCGTCAATTGTGCCTGGGTCACAGGCGCTGCGCCTTTTGAAGGCTTTTACAAGTGGATGGCAGGACACGCTGATCTTGTATACGGACTGATGACAGTTGAGCTTTCATGGGTACCCAAAGACCTGTGGTGGCGTTTTGCTGAGTGGCGAGGGATGAAGAGGCATGACGAGTTGTACCTGGAAATGCAGAAGAACCGACGGCTTGAAGTTGTGAGGGAAGTCTATTCCACGATCTTGGGGGTAAGCTTTGAGGAGGTTAAGGCGATCCGAGTTCGGACGCTTGCTATTGCCGCGGCGAAGGACGACAATGTTTGCTCAACGAAGAAGATGGGATCTGACCTCAGAGAGGGAAACTCTGAGAGTAGGGCCGTCATGGTGAAGGCCGCATTGCATACGTGGAACCTACAGTTTCCGGAACTGTTTGCTGAGGGCATAAAAGCATGGATTGAGAAAAGACCTTTGCCATTCCAGTATGAGGAGCTACAGTAGGACGAGAACATGCCATCCTGACTACGCAATCCATAATACATATATGTTCTTATCATACAGAGCGAGCTATTTTGAAAAAAAGATAGTCATTCCCAAGACACACGTCGTTTAGAAGCATAAATCTGAGTAAACCCCGCCTATGCCACTCTCTGAGAGCCTTGTATCTATGTTTCGAGTTCCCTCTCGGTCCTGGGCCATTGCAATCACGACAGAAAAGCTTTTACCTTCCTTGCCCTGCTATGGCTTAGTTTTCCGCCGTTTAGGGTGATCAATAAGGTAAAATACCAACCGGAATACAGACGAACCTTTCTAAAAAGGCCGCAGAACTATTATGGTGTTACCCCTTTATCATTACTGTTATTTAATCCATGCCGCTCACAAGCCACACACAGAGTTCTGCACAGTAGCTAAGAAGAACAGCAAGGAGAGAGGTGGCAAGAAAGAAGAATAGAAAAAGTGCTTTTTATCACATCGCCAAGAAAGCAACCAACAGGGTGTTGGGGTGCAACTAGCTAAATAAAACGGTCAGGAAGAATAAAATGAAAGTCGCTTGGTATCACGCTGGTCAGGGAACCACTAGTCCCAGTAGGCACTACCCCATTCACGGTAAACTGGGTCCTCTAGGGTTCCAAAAACGTCTCCAATGTAGTTAGTTGGAGCAAAGTACTCGCCAGACTTGTAAAGGGTATCATAGTTGGTGAGGACATCTTCAATGAATGGCTTGGCAGCAGTCAATAAGTTAGTGAATGCAACTGCACTGCCACCCTGGGAAACTTCGTTGAAGAAGTAGGTGGTCTCATTGGCATAGTAGTTAGAGTATGTGAAGTCCGAAGCGGATCTCATGCATACAATTCTCGAGAAGTCAACCAAACCGTACTCTGCAGCTCTCATAAGGGCCTCCAATGTGGCATTATCCTCTTGCTGAGTAGTGCAGTATGTTCCAGTACCGTTGGTAAGCAGCTCAGTGTAGTTGGCAAAGGCCTCGTCAAAGTCAGAACCAAACCAGTATGTGTCTGAAGTGAGAGTGTCGCATGCAATCACTGATGGAGTCGAGTTGGCTGGAGCATAGTCATACAGTTCTCTGAAGGCATCGTTCTTGGCGGTACCATTCACCAGAGTTGCATTGAGTGCCAACTCAAGGGCCCTGTCTCTCAGGCTCTCATTGAGCTCAAAGATTTCAGTTCCGTAAATCTCTTCAGGATATTGGTCAGCGTAGGTTGTTCCGAATGGGAAGTATCCAGTGCTCCAGTTACCTGGCATTTGTCTGGCATCCACTTCGTATTCTAGAATCTGGACAGCAAATCTGGCAAATGTCACGTCGCCAAGAGTTCCCTGTACAGGAGAGATACCGGCAATACCAGCAATCAAGAAGTAGGTCTGAGTGAAATCAAAGATAGTACTCAAACTGAGAGCAGTCATGGTGCTTGCTGCGTTGATTTCTCCTTCTCCAGTAGTAATCTGACACAAGGTGTAGTTGGAGTTACAGTGGATGAGCGGGTAGAGTGGGGACAATCCCGGAATAGTGAGGTTGTACACCAAGTCGAACTCCTCAAGGAAAGGTTCCTGTTCTTTGCTGAACATGTTGATGATGAAGACCATAGGCTTATACAGCTCATTTTCCTGGTAAATGGTCTCATTGAAGCCAGAGGTCTTTGCAGGATAGAGAGAGGTTGTGGTAGCCGAAGCTGAGACTGAGCTAGAGGCAGCCTTGACGGCACTGACACCCAAAGCGAGGGACGAAAGCAAAGAGCGAATGCGCATGTTTGAGCACAGAACAGATCCAATCCAGCTGTCAGCGAGCAGACTTTTAGACACTACAAGAAGCGAGTGGGCGGATTTGGTTTTTTTACAGTGTGTTTGTGGTCTGGCGGCCCCTGTCCACTTATAGCATGAGCAGGGGCACCGAATTTCATTTCTCGATATTGCGGCCTGCTCCGGAGACAGCAGCTATTGATAACTTTCCGCAGCTGCCCTATTGTGTGTGTTCCCTCAACTTAACTAATTGGGATAATTTGCTTCCTGAAATGGTGTCGGATTTGAAGTGCGGCTCAAGCGGAGAACGCTTTTAGTGACGAGTACGCAGGGTGCGGTCAACAGCGGTGGGCGACGCTAGACCGGAATAAGGCGCAGCAAGAGGGTTCTGGCACGGCGCGAGTGCCAACGGGGAAAAGCGCTGCGCACGGCAAGCCTTGTGCTGGCGGCGCTGGGTTGCGATTGCTAACTCGGCGAAAAGTTGTCAGGTAAGCTGTGGTCTCTGCAAGGTGAAAAATTCTACGGCAGCCGCAGTACGGCTGGTGAAACGAAACATGCTGGTGGTCTACTTTCTACAGACGGGGCTCAAGCTAATAATAGCCGGGAGAGGGAGCGGGCGGGGAGAGGCCTACACCGCCGCAAAGGACGGGCCCAAGATGTGCGAGTGCACCTCCACCCTCGTGTGCACAATAGCTCAATAGGGCGGGCCTGTCTGTTTCCGGTTATGCTGATTTGCCCAAAGAGGAGTGAGCCTGCTTTTTATTCACACTAATTTTTTCTCAGTTTGCAGGGGGGGGAGGAAGAAGGAGAGGCTGAGAGGCTGAGACGGCGGGCGGCCCAGTGCAAGCGGCCGCCCACGGGCATCTCCTGTCTCCTGAGAAAGCTTATCTCTCGACAATTTTTTTCCGTGCAGATCGTCTAGCTGCGGGGCGAGCGAGCCGTTTTGGCACCGCGGCACCAGCGCCGCGGCCGGAAGCATTTCTCCCTCGGCGCCCGACTGCCGGCGATTGCCTATCCCGCTGTCGCGCGGGTGCTCCTGAACTGGACTGAGCGGGGCGGACGTTGAGCAGCCAAAAAAGACCAGTGACAAGCATTCTTACACAGACGTACCCAAGTTTCTCTCTCTCTCTCTCTTTTTCTCTCACACTCTGTGTGTGCGTCTTGATGCACTGCGCCTAATTAGCACCGAATTGGGCAAACTCGTCCTCGTCGTTTCAATCTTTCTCTGTTGCTTACCCGCCCGCGCGCGCTCTCTCAAAAAAAAAAAACCAGACAAGATTATATGATATGTTACATAGCACTCCCTTTCCCCCCTCACCCAAGGTGTGTGCGCTGCTTCTGTGCGTCTTTTGTGTTGTGGCCCGGTGGTGCTACTCATGGCATCCGTGCACCGCTCTGCTGCTGCGCAATTTTTTTTTAAAAATTTTTTTTTGTTTTTTGATTTTTTTCCCGGGCAGCCAAAACCGCTGAGCGGGCGGGCCGTCGCGGGCGGGGCACTCTCGCTGTGCGATTGACTCACTTCAAGGAGATTAACTGCCCGGGGGGGGGGGGGGGGGGGAAGAAAAAAAAAAAAAAAAAAAAAAAAAACACACACAAAAAATTTTCTGTCCAAAGAAAAAAAACAAAAAAAAAAAAACAAAATGGCGGAAGAATCTGGAGAAAGCAAAAGACTAAGCATTGTCGACCGAAAACGTGTGTCTCCATAGCGCAAAGGCCGAATGAACGCTGTCTCCAGATACTGAGCCCCAGACACCTCACCCCGTCGATTGACAACCGGACTGTGACGCTCCAGAGTCAGTTGTAGGACAAGCTCCGCATCGAGCCACGCCGCCTGGAAACACTCGCGGGTTGTGTCCGACTGGTCTGCACGCACGCAAACAGAGAAAAACAGGGGCGTCCCCGCACTGTATCCGCGACAGACGCCGGCGATAAAAACCAAACAAGCACAGCACACAAGCGTTAGCCCAAGCATTCTTCCCGCCTTTCCCTTCCTCTACCCCACCCCGCCCGGCAATGGCGTCATCCACTGTGGACCAGGTCCGAAAGCCATCCATGGCAGAAAGACGTCCTTCCATGGCCGAGAGAAGACCCTCAGTTGCACTCTCCCGCAGACCGTCAGTCATCCCGCAGCTCGCAGGAATAGAGAAGCCGGTTCTTCCACTGACTCCAGATGAGTGCGATGTCCTGATTTGCGGTACCGGTCTCGTGGAAAGCGTCCTGGCAGCCGCTCTTGCCTGGCAAGGCTCCAGCGTTCTCCACGTCGATTCAAACCCCTACTACGGTGATACCTCCTCGACAATGACAATTGAACAGATCAAGGCCTGGTGCCATAACGTCAACCTCAACACTCCGGGCTTTCACGGCTTCTCTGACGCTCTCCTCTACATACCTAGACCAAACCAACTCAACTCAAGAGACTACAGCATCGACCTGACTCCTAGAATTTTGTTTGCCAGATCAGACTTACTTTCCTTGCTAATTAAGTCACGCGTGTACAGATACTTGGAGTTCCAGTCCATAAGCAACTTTCACACCTTTGAGAACGACTCGTTCGGGAAGATGTCCTCCTCCAAAGAGGAAATTTTTACGGACCAAGCCCTGACACTGGTGGCGAAACGTCAACTCATGAAGTTTATGAAGCTAGTCCTCGAATACGACTATCCGGAGAACGCCAGCTTATTAGAGCAATACAAATTTACCCCACTAACAAAATTCATTGAACAGAAATTCAAACTCACGCCAGCCCAAATTAATGAACTATGTTATACGCTCGGGCTTTCTCCAACTCCAGATATTAGAACCATTCCAGGACTCTCTAGACTGAGACGGTATCTTGTTTCCTTTAATGTTTATGGCAACTTCCCTGCTCTATATTCCAAGTTTGGCGGCCCAGGGGAAATCTCGCAAGGTTTTTGCAGATCTGCGGCTGTCGCTGGTGCAACTTATAAACTAGATTCAGCTATACGTTCATTTGACCCTGAAACACGCGTTGCGACATTCACTGATGGAACATCGGTCAAGGTAACAGAGAAAGTGATTTGTTCGCCTTCTCAGGCTCCGGCAGGCGCTCGCCATGTTCCTGAAAGAAAGTATGAGATTACAAGAATGATTACCATTGTTGGAAAATCTTGCAGAGAGTGGTTTTCCGAAGGAGAGTCATCGGCAGTCGTTGTATTCCCGCCTAATAGCCTTGTCTCTTCCAACAAATATCCTGTCCAGGCTATCATTGTTGGCGCGGGATCAGGCTGCTGCCCCCCAGGACAATGTATTTGGTATCTTTCTACTATCGAGAAGGGAGAAAAGGCTCGACAAGATCTTGAAGCCGCTCTTTTGAAGATGAAAGAGAGCATTTTGAGAGAGTCTGAAATAGGAGGATTTGATGTAGATCTCAACGATAACGACGTTGTTGTGAGACCAGACGGGAACATCTCTGTGATCAATTCACTCAAATTAGGCAAATCGTTTAAAGAGTTTGTCCCGAAGGAAAAACTGAACTTTTTGTTTAAGCTTATGTTTACCCAATTTACATCTGTTGAACCATTTGGCGTTGTCAGCGAGGAAATCTTTGAGCGCGCATCGAAGGATGATTTTGAGCGCCCTGAGGTAGGTAATGAACCGGATAGGGGCGTCATCTATTCAAATATGCCATCCACTGAGATTTCATATGACGGTATAATTACTGAGGCAAGAGTTTTATATTCCAGAATAGTCGGTTCTGATGATGATTTCTTTGACGTCGATTTTGAGGATGATGAAGGTGATGAAAGATCCGCATCTCAATTACAGAATGGCTCTGCCATTGTTGATGAGGATGACGAGGAAGAAGGGTTCAAGGATGAAATGGATTTTGAGCTCTAAAAGTGGGCTTTGCCTATCATGGCTAGAAGCCGCTTGTTCAGTTGGTGTATGCTGTTAGATCGCTTATTCAGGCATTCGCCAGAGGGGCCAGCTGATGTCTCTTTTTGTGGTTGTTCTCTTTCTGGATACCTCAACGGGGAATTTCATCACTTGTTTTCACTATTTTTTGTTGCTATTCAGACCGAGAACCACACTGTTTAATAGCCTACAGGTGTTATATATATTTCGTTTTTGTACTTGCGGTTTTTAAAACCATTCGATTATGTTACGTGGGATTGTAGTTTGCCAATGTGATTTGATTTGACTTTGATTAAAGATCTATACAGATGCTGTTGCAAATGCCCTAAGATTGAGAGAAGTACTCAAGCAAGGTGTTTCTCTCCTCAGAGTCTTCACCCCAGTTCTTGATCACAACACAGGAGCATCCGACCACCTTTCTGGCATTTCCCTCCCTGTCAAGGGTGCAAAGACCTGCCCACTCACCAAGCTGCTTGGCATCAGAAACCTTGATCAAAGGAATCTTGTCCTCTGGCTCGTTACAAAGGGCCTCAACAAGCTTGATGATGGACTGTTCAGTAACAGAGTCACACAAGACACAGAGCTGAGCCTCACCTCTGGAAAGAGCCTTCGTTGCCTCTCTGAGGCCTCTAGCAAGACCGTCCTTAACCAATGAGGTTCTGAGGACCTTCTTGAGGCAGTCCTCAATGGAAATAGAAGAAGATTCTTCAACAACAACTTCCTCTTCAACCTGGACTTGTTCTTCAACGTCAGACATTATAGATATAATTGAATTCTTTAGGTTAGACTTCTTCCTCAGAATAGATTCTGGTCAGTTCTAAAGGCTTGCTATACAACGAAAGCTGTGTGAAGTATAGAAGGTCAACGCTAGAAGAACGTTGTGTTTTTTAAGACGAGGTGGATGAAAAAAAAAATTCAACGGTGAAGGTCGTGAAGAAACAATTATCAAATATCACGTGATATACAACAGGGCTACAACCCTATTTCAAAGATATAAGATCTATATGAGGTGGCTCACAAGAAACGATCTAGCAGCTCAGTCTATCTGTACAACATGTGAAGGAACCGCTCACGAGCTAGCTCAACATTGTGTATAAGTCACCAAGTTTCTCAGCGTAATAGGTGGGCTGGTCGGGCTCCTTTAGGCTCCGGAGACTCTGCTCCGTCTCTATTCCACTGAGAACGAGGAGAGTATCCAGTCCACTTTGTTTTCCAAATACCATGTCTGTATTTAGCCTATCCCCAACCATTATGCTTCGCTCTGGGACTATGTGATGCTCGGCCATAATCGTATCCATCATCGCAGGATTCGGCTTCCCGCAACTTGTCAATGGTTCCCTTCCGCAAGCACATGCTACGGTCTGGACGCAGGAGCCCGCTCCAGGAAGCTTGTATCCTTTGGAGGGGTACGTTGAATCAATATTTGTGGCCAGAAACGGAGTTGAGGGATCTAGCAAGTATTGCATGGTTAGCGCAAGCCTGGTGTAGTTCATCTTAGTATCCAAGCCAACAACAACAGCTCCAACATCCGGGTCAAGGTGGTGGATCAAGCTTTCTGGATTGCCCAAATCTAGGGGCAAATCCAGCCTTGGGTCAGATCCGCCCAAAGATTGGTATCCAGCCTCATGAAGCTCTTCTTCTATGCCAGCTTGACCTAAGACCCATACCTTTTTGTCTTTTGGAAGCTTTAGGATGCTCTCAATGTAGACTGCTGTGGCAAAAGAGCTACTAAACACTTCCTCTTTATAGGCCTCTATACCAAACTTGAGAAACTTGCTGAGGTAATTGGACCGAGATTTCGTGGAATTGTTTGTGACAAAAATGATCTTCTTGTTGTTGGAGCGGAGCAACACTAGAAACTCGACTACATTTGGTAGCAGATGGTCACCGAGCCACAGTACTCCGTCGCAGTCAAAAAGAAAGGTGTCGTACTTTGCGAGCAGAGACTCTGCATCAGCCTTGGAGGATAACCGTTTGGACATTTGTACGACAGTCTAGAGCACGTAATCTAAAGCTACACTAAACAGGCCAGCATGTTCACACAACCCTGCAAAGCTTAGTGTAACACACCGGCTTAATGTTCTCCCTGCATCGTGGCATCCTCCTCCCCTCCTAAAGTCTACTTGGTGTAGAGATGCATAATTTTTAAGAGGCCAAAAGACACACCGGCTTTATGTGAGATGCAGAAGACACTACACCACATCATATAAAATCCGCAAATACAAGGGAAAGGTGTGCGGTGTGGCGATTTTGAACGACTAGCGAATCCGCCAGTCAGAAATTGGTTAAAAAAGATACACAAGTTTGTGAAACTAAAAGGAGTGGTATCTAAAAGAATGTTTCCACGCTCTAAGCCACTGCCGTTGCGCACCTGCTAATCACTCCAGTTTTCCAACATGGCATATCACCAGGACCTGCCACCGGTTGGTGGATATGATAAGATTCAGTGGAAGAGAAACCTGCCCTCGAGAGGCTTCAGACCAACTGTGTGGTTTGGACTTCTCGTGGCAATGTCCTCATATGGCTTCTACAAGGTTATGCAAGGTAACAGAGAAGTGGTTGAGCTTTCACGTGAAAAGCTATGGAGCAGAATATACCTGACGCCCCTTCTGCAGGCCGAGCAAGATAGAGACATTGTGAGAAGAACACTCAGCTACTACAACAGAGAGGCTGAAATCATGAAGGACGTCCCATGGTGGGAAGTAAAGTCCACATACAGCGATAAGGACCAGTTCCACCCACCACACACAGTTCTTACCGGGAAGCAACTCGACTCGAACGGGCTCTTTTGGAACGCGAACTCAAAAGACAGATACTCCAAATAGACTTGTCGCAGGCGCCTTCGATTGTGCTCCTCTACCCCACCGTCACAAATGTCCTATTTATTGGCATATATAGCTTCACATAACTGCGCACTATAGCGGCCACCAACTCATCTCTTGTCACGTATCAGCGTAAACCGTACTGTATCCCTCTTCAAGCACGACTGTGCGTGCTCTTTGCTCCCCTATCTTTACAAGCACACACAAACAAACTCACAGCAGCAGAAGCTTCCCACATGCCTTCTTACAACTAGCCAATGATGACATAATCATGGATTTCTCTAATTCTTTTTCAGCTTATTAAGCTATTTTTTCTATACTGAAATTGGCCTCTGTTTACAATTCCCAGAGTTTGTATAACGTATAATCTTGTAATCGCTCCTTTTCATACCAAGCTCTCTCTATGAAGTGAAGTGAAAAAAGGCAGTATCTGCACCTGAACCGACGACACAGGTATGCTGTTTGGAACAAACCCGATGCTGGCTCTATGCCTCATTTTTGTGAGAGTCGCCACGGCTCTCTTTGGGATCATTGCTGACTGCGACGAGGTGTTCAACTACTGGGAACCTCTCAACCTTCTGACGCGCTTCTTTGGTAAGATGACCTGGGAATACTCACCCGAATACGCCATCCGGTCATGGGCTTATCTGCTCCCCTTTGCGCTGTTCAAGTACCCTATCCAGTTTCTGCAGAAGTATCTTGATATGCCCTCACTCCCGCCCTACGTTCTGTTCTACGTCGTACGGCTATCGATATCACTTGCTACTGCGATTGCTGAGCTGAATCTTGCGGGATCCTTGAAGCATGTGTCCAAAGAACTGTCTACTTGGTTCCTTGTTTTTCAAATTTTCAGCGCGGGCATGTCACACGCAGGCATCAGTTTACTTCCTAGCAGCTTTAGTCTCATATGCGCCATGCTGGCGACAGCATCGATTATCAGCTACCTTAAGTTTGACAGATTTTCTGTCAAGCTAACAACTAGCTTACAAGACAAATTGAAAAATAGCTATAAACAGGAGCCAGATGACAGCTTAAGGCTTCTCAAGCACATGTATGACGACTGTATAATATCGAAACGCAAACACTTTGTTCTTGCTGTTCTACCGTCACTTCTTGGAGGCATTGTTGGCTGGCCTTTTTCACTTTTGCTCATTGCCCCTTTTATGGGCTATTCTCTTATCACCTTGATATCCAGGTCCAATTTTAGTGAGCTTGTCATGTACATGTGTCTCGCTGTGGCGTCATTTATCATCATCGGGGCCGCCCTCCTTCAGATTGATTCCATTTTTTATAACGACATGTCCTTTGTCCCACTTAATATTTTGCTCTATAACGTGTTCAATTCCACAGAACAAACTGGGCCACACATCTTTGGAACGGAACCGCTGTCTTACTACATTCTGAACTTAATTCTTAACCTCAACGTTTGTTTCCCTCTTGCAATACTGGGATCGGTCACTACCACATCATCGACTTTCGATAAGCTTAGTTTTACACACACAAAATTGCTGCTTGCACCTCTTTGGCTATGGTGTGCAGTGTTTTGGTCTCAGCCACACAAAGAAGAAAGATTTATGTATCCAGTTTATCATTTGATATCGATTGGTGCATCCTTTGCCGTATATCAAATAACGAACTTATTTGGATCCAATAATATTTTTAGCAAGGTATACAAACTATTTTCAAAGCTGCTAGTTTTTGGGGTCGTTGCAGTGATCTCAACCCTAAGAATTCTGTCCATAATAAGGAACTACAGCGCCCCATTAACGGTGTTTAAACACCTTCCGAATTCTGGCACTACCGATTCCATTCATAATGTATGCGTTGGACGTGAATGGTATCATTTTCCATCGTCATTCTTTTTACACGAAAACCAAAGATTACGTTTTGTTGAGAATGGGTTTCGTGGTATGCTTCCAGGTGATTTTGGCGTTCCTCCTATGCGGTCGTTCAAAGGAGTCGCTGAAATTATTGGAGATGAGAACTTCCAGTTTAATAATCGCAACGAGTACAATCCAGATTTGATTTATCCATTCGCTCAATGTGATTATTATTTCGATGTAACTAGTCCAGTGGACACTACAATGGGTGAGGTGCAAATGTTTCTACAAAAAGACGACGGTACTGTTGACGTAGCTCAACCAGACTGGCATACTGTACTTTGTACAGATTTTGTTGATTCTGAGAACAGCTTTGGTCTGAATAAAGTGTTGTATTTGCCACTAAGCGAATTGCGAGAGACTCACAGACTACTCCAGCATTGGCTAACGGAATTACAGGCCTTAATTGAAAGCAGTCAGTTTAGTGCTGAAATTTTGGGTGCGATTCGAAAATCTCATGCCTGCATCGCCACCCACAGATGGGTTTTGCAAATTTTAAGCAATCCTCATTATATTGAACATAAAGAGCTTGTTATACAAAAATCGGTCACATTATGGAGAAAAGCCATAGATAAAATTCCACAAGTTGTCTTCGATTTCTTTATCAATGGAGAGCTCAAATACCAGAAGATGTGCATAGCAGAAAAATCTCATTAAGAATCATTGCACTAGCCAAAGGTCTTCAGCTCGATATGAGAGTCATTATTCAGTTTCACGCCGATATCATCTTTTGCAGCATCGTTGTCTTCAGAAGTCGAACTGAGCTTTACCAGTCTTTCAATCTCCTTTTTCATTCCAGCATCACAGGCTTCGGTAATGAAATCTTTAAATACCACTGGAGAAAAATTGACTAGTTCCAACAGTTTTGTATGCAAATAGGACTCATAGCCGTTGTTGTTCTTTTTATTAAACCAAATCAACAGAGGAACTGTGAGCTTAATAGACGCCAATATCTTTTGGTCATCCGTCAGTGATTTTGTCAAAACAACCAAAACCTCAAGCACTATACGTGGTTCCGCAAGCTTTTTCCCCTTATCCGTCACCAAACTTATCAATTTTGGGACCAGCTTCATTAGAACTGCTCCATAAAATTCATCCTTGTTTGACTTGACCAATTTCTTGATAGTCTGGGTCGCCATAGCAGTCAAACTTGCATCATGAGATATTAGCCCTTCAATCACATATTGTGAAATCTCTTCACATCCCGACTCATCTAACTTGAGATCTCGCAAAGCACTAATAATTATGTAAACAGTGAGTATTGAGCTTTTTCTTCCCTGAATCAAGTGCTTCCTGATAATTGAATAAAAGCTTCCGAGTATCGCGTTCTGGTTGTCAAGTAAACCTTGATTAAATATCACTCTTCTTAAACTTGGTAGCAAAACTGTTATCACATCATCATTATTGAACTTGTACACCAAATTGAAGCAGTATAGCATGCAGGAGTAGAAATCAATTCTTAGGATATCGGGAAGCTGTTGAATCATTTGTAGAGTCACGTCAAATGACTTCTTGAGCAACAACAGTTCTATTTCATTTATTGGTTTCACCTCTGATACAATAATTTCCTTTGTTCGTATAAAAGGAAGAATTCTTATAATTGCAAGCATATTGATTCGTAGAAGTTCAAACAATTTATCAAAATCTCTGTGTAGAACTTCTGGAGTTTTGGAGATTGACTGGAGAGCAAAATAACTTTCAAAAACATTACCAGAAAGATCAATAACTCCTGACACAAATGTTAGATCTGAAACGGCCACGAGACGGTCTAACAGATCAATGAACTCAGAAAATACATTGTCGTTGAATAAAATATCAAGCCCCCCACCCAATTTTAGAATCCTATTGAGAGCTTTGAGATTATTCAGAGCTGAAGTATTGTCACCTAATAGCAACCCTGAAGATTCTTTAATTTGATAATCGACACATTGACCAAAAACAACAAACAGGAAGTTTTTTAAATCATCAAGTAGTAAATCATTAAACTGAGATGCATCTTCCTCCACCAGAAGCCCAATGACATATATGAAATCTGGCCAACACTCCTCATATAAATTCAAATCTGTGTCCTCTAAACTTTCAGGGAAAAACTCAGAGCCATACTTCAGCATTGCAAAATCTCTAATTGCATGCAACCACAACGGAGTCAGAACATCTGAATATTTAAAAAGAACTTTTCTCAATTCCAGGTCATCTTCTGAACACTCAATCTTTAATCTGGCCCAGGCTTTCAAAATTTGACACTTAACTTGATTTTGAGAGCGATTTGTCCGGACAGGCACATCTCCCACTTTCAATAAAACTCTATTCTCGTCAGCAAACTTGTCATCTGATGAAATTGACACCTGTTCTAATGATGCAACCAGAACCCTGATTATCCTGTTGTTCTCGGTGACAGGTGTAATTTGACAGCTTATTAGCTTGGAGCATAGATTCAATGCAAATGAGGCAAGCTCAATATTGGATTCATTGGAGAATGCGGGCACCACAGCAGTCACAATTTGTGCTTGCTGTTGGTCTAAGATATGCGATTCAGGTTCCATTGGATCGGTCATCAGCCCATACAAATCAATGACATCAGCAAGTAACAGAAGGGATGCCATCTTCATCTTGCAAATACTAGAAGTGGAGCAGACGACAGCTATCCCCACCACATCAGATATTCTTGAAGATATGAAAGTGTTGAATTTTGCATCTGTCTTCGCAAAACCAAGAAGTTTTCTCAATAACGTAACCAAGTAGTATTTAAATCTCCATTTTGTTGGTTCACCGTCCAAGATCATCAACTGTTCAAGACCTGAATCCAGCGCGTCGTTGGTTTTTAGTTGAGCAATATCATTTAAGGAGCTGACTTTCGATTCATCGTGACTCCGATTTCCTGCTCCAGAATCTTCATCAGATTGCGCAAACGTTTCTTCCTCATCATTCAAAGACTCCTGCTTTTTTAAATCATTAGACGATGACCCCTCGGAATGGCGCCCAATAGAACGAAGATGAGCAGTTTTGAGACCCTGCGCTGTATTAAAAAACATGCCACTGTCATTAATTCTTGACTTATAAATGCCAAGAAGAGGCGCGTATAACATCATTTGCTGTTTACTGAAAAGAGTAACAAGCTTGTTGTACCAGTCAAACCGATCACTCAATGTATTTTCGAATGAGTTGTCAACCAAAAGAGATAAAATCTTCTTGCTGGAGGCAGAGTCAGAATGCTCAAGTGATATCCATAAAAAGTCTTCGAAATTTTGGCTGAAAGTCTTCATATCTTCGTGTTGAAATTTTTGAATCTGATATAAGGACTCCAAGGACAGTCTCCAATTGATATCAGAGGTTGTAATTGGAAAGATAGAACTAGAATGTTCAATCTCCAATGATGAAAGTGGCACAGTATCTAAATTCCTGCTGGAAACTCCAATTTTGATATTGTTTATTATCTGAAACTTTAGGAACCTCACATACACGCTTAGCCCAATGATGGATTTGTCAAAAACCATCAACTCCTCTAACGTCAAAATTAACTCTCGTGAAACAACCTCAAATTCTTCAACAGAATAGTAGCACAACCCAAAAAGAATGTTTCTCAAAGTCATCCTATTTTTCTGGGACCAAACTATTATAGTAGGCCCAGCACAACTGACGATGATTCTTACAACCTTTGCAATTGCTATGGTCGAATTTTTGTAGCTGTTGAAATTCATGTTCGAAACAACAGTTACCGGGGCCCAAATTCCAAATGTGTCGCTGAGCCAGCATTTTTCAAGAGACTGAAGAATGTTCGATAGTAAAGGTCCCGTCAATTCAGACTGGGATTCGCTCCTCAAAACTAACAGTAGTGACTCTAAAGCTTGAACATGCACAAGGGGATGCGGGTCACTAATCAAAACAACGCAAACATCCAATATTTTTGTGAGACTGGTATGATTTGAATATTGCGCTAACTTTGACAATAGTTTTGAGCTAAAACATCTTGATAATGGATCCGCATTATCAACTATGGACTTAATTGTTAAATTGATCTCATTAAAAAGAGTATTTTCAATGCCACTATCAACCAAGGAGCAACATAATGCAATGCTTTCAGACTTAAGTGAGAGAGTTAGGTCGTTCGTGATATTTGTCTTTTTAAGTGTATCAATCAGCAATGTGGCAGTTAGCTTTGAAAATCTCAACTTTGAAAAGCTGCCCATGATTTCGCCATTATTATGCATGCTCATATATGTTAGAGCTCCATGAATTGCTAATGAGCAGTTGACAGTAACTGCTTTGTGTCTCATTCTGGATGAAACTTCATCGAAATACGTGATTTTTTGTTCATCTAATAACTTGCTGGATCTTGAAACTGGACACATCGAGAAGTTCAATGCTTCCATCAGCGACTGTTGCACTTGTGGAGTCAAATGCGGAAATGATAACGAAAAAATTTCGATACAGGCATCAATAATCATGGTATCTTCATTTACAGCCTCCTTCTGCAGTGTGCTATATCCTTGATGACTAGTATGACCATAAAGAACCATTAAGTAGTCATTCAAAAATCCATTATGAGTTATTCTCTCACATTCTGACTCTAAATATGTATCAAAAATGGTCACATGAGGGTCGCTTATTTCAAAAAAGAACATGTTGCTTTCTAATGAACTTTCATTCAACAAAGGCTGCATTTGTTCAATACCTGAAGAAGGTAATCCAGAAGCAACTGGTTGAGTGTACTTTATCTTTAAATCATCAACCCCCCAAGGTAGAGCCTTACTAGTGAGACCATATTGGAGTCCGTCACAAACCTTGAAAATATCATAATCCCTTTCTGCAAATGTATCTTTATCTTTGGGTCTCCTAGTGAAATGAGGTGACACTGCACCTGAGTTACAATATAAATTTGGATCACTGAATTGCTTCACAATCTCGACAAGCAAAGATGAATTAACTTCATTTCTGACATTCACATTCTGTAGTAGCTTGATATAATTTTGTAGCACTCTAATTTTATTAAAGTTCAAAGCACGTTTAAGTGTAAGGGGAATAACGGAAGATTTTCCCAGCTGAGCCTTCAAATTTCCCAAAAAAGTCCAGCTCTTGTTGACAATTTGCATAAGTTGACCTATTGCCTCCGGGGTCAATAAACTATTCGAAAGTGAATTCTGCAAGAAACCAATATGCCCATTCTGGGAGGTTGAAGAGGAATAATTGATGAAGCTAAGAAGGCAAGAAAGAGCATAATTTTTTATTTCAATCAACTTCATTATCTCATTCAAATTAGATATTTTCATTATACCTTCTTCGCTTTCAAATTGAACAAAATCAGTTGGGATTGAATGGGCAAGTAAATGTTTCCAGATGTTGATGAACTGAAAGTTTTCGAGGAAAAAGAGCCTATTAGTGCCATTTCGACTCTCGTTCGTGGCAAAATTCAGTACTCCCATGAGTAGAATCCAACTCAGCAGCTGCTTTTCATACCCCGAGTTCGAAATGTACGTCCCAGAGCCTGCTCCAAAAAGACTGGTAGTCATTAGTGACGAATTAAACTGCTTCAAAAAACTGGTAGAACTTGAGAATACCCTGAGAACAAAATCAGAACTAACGCAATCTTTTGGTACAGTGCTCAAAATAGTGGATATCAAAAATGCATTTCCATGATCTTTGTGAAACTCAGACTTGTTATCGATTGTTTCATCTTCTATTGATGCAAGTAGAGAGTTTAATGAATCATGAAGTATGCCAGAGGAAATCGAAGGTTTGATTCTTATTAATGAAAGTAAAGTCTTGGCAGATGACACTCGAATATTAAAATTCGATGATGTACATAAACTCACTAATTTAAACGATATTTGATCAATTAGTGGTGCATGTGAGCCCGATGAACCATTGGAATGCGAAAGAATGTACTCGTCAAGATCTTCTATCAATAGTTGAACACATGTAAATAGGAAAATAACGTACCACTGGTTTACTCCTTTTGAGTTCTGTAGTTCTATAGAGTCAACAAGAGAGTGTATCTTCAATGATTTCAAATTTGACCTTTTTCCCAACACCAAATTTTCCAGTATGATAAACTCGTTCACATCAGAATTAACTTCTTTAATTAAGAATTTGAACAAAACCTCCAATTGCTTCAATATCATGGTTGCTTCAACCAAAGTAGTGTTTTCAGTTATACGAAAATTTTTCTCCTTTGAAGAGGGCTTGAATGGAAACGAAAGTGACCCGATTCCAAATGTATGGTAGAAAATGACGTTCAAAATATCAAAGAATTCGAAACTCACAAAGTTGGTTCCAGTTTTTTGTGAAGACATGGCACTATTCGTTTGAAAGTAAAGGTTGGCCTTTGTCACAAATTGAATTATGGTTTCAATTATTCCAATTTTTACTTCTAAGGAATGCCCCTCTTTAGTGTAGTTTGACATAAGCATACTAAGTTGATATTCAAGGGATCGATACGCCTCTGAATTTGTTGAACTATGTGTAATAAAGTTGAAGACCAGTAAATCGGATAAATTTCGTGCCAGAGAAAGCCTGAGGTTTTTGTGATCTGAGTCCATAGCCAAAATAATTTCGTTAATGTAGGGCATTATGCTGGTAATAAAGTAGGTGGTATTGCTTAAGGACTTTTTGGAATTAGATAAAACATATCTGTCAGATTTGAGTAGAGAGACCAAAATATTATAAGAGTGGGTCACACTCACCAGAGGATATGTGAAAGTCTTCGAAGCTGTATCTTCTTGAGTAAGAATTCTTGTCAGCTTCAAAAGTCGATTGAACATCCTTTCAGTTAGGGTGGTGCTGCTATTGTCAAAAGCCAAGATAACATCTATCAGGATTACCATATCTGTGAAATAGTTGGCTTTGAAAAGTGACGATTTTATCGCTGTGTTATAATTGTCATGACATTTCATGAGATATTTGTAAAGAGTTGTCAAAATTGGGGTCTTGCTAGAATTTAAGAAGCCTCCAAAATTATTGAAAATCTCCTGAAGTAGTATCACTCCAAGATGCTTCCATGACGAGTACCAATTGGTTTTTACCGAAAGTTTCTTGGTACCCTCTTCAAGAATATCGACAGCCAGAAAGTTGCTTAGGTTAATGAGATTGATACTAAACTTCGCATGGGCAATTCTCAACATCAACGAGAGAACGGTCGAAAGTACCTTAGCAATATGTCTGTCAACAACAACGGTCAAAAAGGGAATATCAGCGCTGGTTTGGAAAGTGATTTTCAAATGATCTAACAATGATTTTATCTGCTCAAAATAAAAATCCAAAACTTCAGCTTCAGGCTCTTCGCCGGCAGCCTCTAATGCAATCTGTACATCCGTGAGATACTGAACTAGCAAAGAGCTTGAAACATGAGATGATTCAGCCTCATTGCCATCAACCAGAAAAGGTTTTAACCTTTCCCAGGTTAGATTGCTTTTGTCCATTATTGAGGACAATCTATCACTATAAGCAGATCAAACTTCCTTTTGTTGGTAGAGGCTTTATGCTGTTCACACCTTCTTTTTCCTCTTGTAAGCAATCACCAAACAGCTTATTCTTTTTTTAACTAGACGTGTTTTAAGTTCCGAAAGCTGGGTGTTGGGTACATCTGTACACCTTTTTTTTTGAGGGCATGACAAAGAAAAAACCAAACTTAACTCTAATGCTAGTCCGATCTACCACATAAGATGCCGTTTGGACAACAGCACTCCCTTGCGGTCCCAACAATCGATGATCCTGTCTAGATGACTGACGCTGACAAGTATCAACCTGTGCATGGTGCTGATGAGCCCAGCACATTGTCGGCTTCGAAGGCTGAAGACCACCCCACGTCGGTTTTGCTGGAAGAGTATCTCTCCAGCGCACTTGCCAACATTCATCAGCAGCCACCATTATCGCACCTAACGCCACCATTGACGATTCCACAGCTGTTTCAGCCGCCATCCCAAAGGGTGTGGTCGTTTACACAGGGCCTCATCATTGGACAGGTGTCTGTCATTGTGCTGATTATTATGTTTATCAAGTTTTTCGTTTTTAGTGAATCTACTCCTGTTTCTCCAGAAAGCATGAAGAAAGTGAAGGTGCCTTTGCTACGAAGCAAGAATCTTCCGCTTGACCAGAGCGAGAGAGACGAAGATGATGCAATTATTGAATCAATCTTGGAGAAAACGTACTATGATGTGAGAACACACCAACCAGAGTCTCTAGACTGGTTTAATGTTTTAATTGCTCAACTCATTTCGCAGTTCAGAGATGAAGCTCTCAATAACAATAACATACACCATACGTTGGATGAGGCGTTCAACACGTCATTAGTACCGGATTTCCTCGACAAGATTGTCATCAACGAAATCAGTATAGGGAACGATTTTCCTATATTCAGCAACAGTCGTATAGTCAACAAAGACGGAAGATTGGAAGCTAAGATAGATGTTGACGTCTCCGATACTTTCACCATCGGTGTCGAAACAAGGATTCTTGTTAACCAACCAAGACCACTCGCCGCCTCCTTGCCGATCAAGCTTACAGTATCCATAGTCCGGTTTTCTGGTTGCCTCACTGTGTCTCTGATAAGTTCTGAAGAGGAATCTTCCGATCTAGACGATGCTTCAAAGAAACAAAAGTCCGTCGGCCTCATGTTTTCATTCAGCCCAGATTTCAGATTGGAGTTTGATATCAAGTCTCTCATTGGATCCAGGACAAAGCTTGAAAATATCCCTCGCGTAGGATCAATCATAGAAAATGTGCTAAGAACGTGGTTCATAGAAAGATGCATTGAACCACGGTTCCAGTTCATCAAACTGCCCAGTTTGTGGCCTCGGAAGAAAACCACAAGACAATCTGCTACAGCAGCATCCAGTACCAATGCGAACACCTCTTCAGGTATTTTTTCTACCAATGGAACCCATGATGATGATATAGGCAGAGCCTGAAGTACTTTAGTTAGAATGGGTCCTCATAGGGATCCTCTTCATCATAATCATCGTCATTTTCAAATTCATACACTATGGCACCGCCAGTCGATCCCAGCCACTGCTGTGCTTCCAAGTACGGTAAGTCTACCTGACTTTTGGCAATTCGCTGCTTCTGTGTGGTCGACAAATTAAAGGACGTGAGGTTCTTTAAAGGCTCGTCCTGGTCATTTTCAACGTCGGATTCTTTCTGTTTAACTGTATATTTATGTGCGATGGTATCCATTGTAAAACAATTTGCGATAGTTCTACCTGATTTTCTTTTGTATTTCAGCGTGAGGTCAAACGTAGGCCGGTTGATATCCCCAGAGATGTCCAAGGTGTTGAGAGCGGTGACTATATCCTCATCCTGGGCATTGGTAGGCTTCAATTCTAGTATGGCGGTTGCTAAGAAAATAAGAGTTGAAAGCAGATCAGGCTCATTGGGATTATCATGCAGCTTTGTGATGGGCATTGAAAGATGATATGTGGCATAGAGTGTGGTATGCGGAAGTATTAGTGACGAGAGAAACTCGTTGTAGTCAGAAGCGGAGAGATAGTTGAGCGAATCGACTATGAAGAGGGTTTTGGTGCTCTCGTCTATATCAGGGATGTTATTGATCACCTGCTGCGGCGTCAAGCCCGTGCAGTCGATAAAATGGCTGGCATACGACGGTTTGTTCACGGTCTCATAGGACAGAAACACGATCTGTGGCTTCTCTGAGAGCGAGAGTCTATAGAGAAGCTCCTGTGTCAGAAAGTGCGATGACTGCATAAACGTGTCAAGACACAGGAGAAAAGGCGACTGCTCCCTGAGGCTGAGGATCCGACTGAGTAGAACAGTTGATGAAGCAATCGAGGACGTCATCTTTGCGGTCCCTGGGCCCGGCAAGCCGTTTTCACACAGGCCAACGGTCCTGGTTGGAGTGCTCTTCATGAGCTTCGAACTTTTTTTTTTTTTCGCTCTTGGCTCCCTTCTCGTCTACTACGCCTGAATGCTCTTTGCTTCTACCCCATAATTTCATCTCTGTATATATGTAAGCTACCTGTGTGAATATTTATGGGATCTGTGATAAGGATGATGTGGTGATAAAACGGCCGGCCAGCGTGGAAGGTGTAGTGTGCAGCAGTGGAGAGCTTCAGTACATGGCGCCGTGGTAGTTGAAGTCGCAGTCGTTTGACACGTACGAGTAGTCGACCGCGTTGTGCTCGTCCTCATGCTCGTCCCCTCTATTGATATCCTCGCTGGGGTCGTTGTAATAGGACTTGTTCACCAGGAACGTGATCATGCGAGACTGGAACTCAATGATGTCCTGGCGATTGGCAAAGTCAATATCCGACTCCTCAGGCGTGCTGACGCTTGAGAGTTCAACTACTGGAGGGTAACACTCGTTGAACCATGTCTCCTTTGACTGCCCGGGATACGTAGGAACATTGACAATCCACTTATCCACTTTTTCTTTGTGTGGCATGTTGGCAGCTTGTCTCGGGTTGAACTCATTTGGAAACTTCTGGGACTTATTATACCCCAGGTTTTCAAGATCTTGATCATTTTGAATAATAAATATTGGCTGCAGTGACGGCGTCAGAGAGGCTTGTACGGCTGGCTGGGGCTGCTGTCGCGGCCTGCTTGGCGTTCCAGCACCATTGGCTGGTTTCGGCTGCTGACTGCTCATGAGAAACTGAGTGAGGGATCCTATAGCAGCAGGAGAGCCTGGCAGTGGGAAAAATTGCTGCTGGTCAGCGGAAAACTCGCCCGACCCCTTACAATTAGCATCAGTGGCTTCCTTAAATAAATTGTAGCTGCATTTGGCGTCATTATTGTTTCCATACTGAGACATGTACTTTCGCTGCGATTTGTTGTTGGATGCTAGATTAGATGATGTCTGGGGCTGCTCTGGCGTATAGCCAATCATGAAGTCTTGGTTAATCTTTCTCTTGCTGCTGAGCGGTGTCTGTAACTGTGGGTGGTTTCTGTCAGTGATCAAGCGCTATTTCAAAATTTTAAAAAAGCTGTATCTTACTTTATAGTCGGCCATTTTGTATCGAAGTTTCTGGTGACCGGTGCTAATGATTCCTTTCTGGTTTAGCAACCAAGCCTGTATCAATGCGCTTTTGTGTATTTCTTGCTCCTCCCCTGGTTTTATGCCGCCCCAAAGTATCCTTCTTTCTGATCCCCAACTTTGACCACCCCCCCCCCCTCCTTTGGGGTCGGGCCCAAAAACTTTAAACTTGATCAAGCAAGACGATGCAAGTGCCGACGCGTCGATCGACTTTATATCAAAAAAGATTTGGGTGTATTTATCTGCATTAGTTTATGAATCAGGACGGAAACTTGCCCTTTGAGAACTTGCTCCCAATGTGATGGCCCCGAAGTCTACGTGGCACATGGGCCATTTTGCTGAAAATAGTCTCAAACCTATAACATGGGAGTACAAAGCCTGTGGGACGTTTTGGGTCCCACTGCGAGGCCTGTGCGACTAGAGGCGCTCAATAAAAAACGCCTTGCTGTGGACGCGTCTATTTGGATCTATCAGTTTCTAAAGGCTGTGAGAGACGCAGAGGGGAATCAGATGAAAAGCTCACACATCGTTGGATTTTTCCGCCGAATCTGTAAGCTTCTGTTCTTTGGAATACGTCCTGTCTTTGTGTTTGATGGTGGCTCCCCGCCTCTCAAAAGACAAACGATCGCCCGCAGAAGGCAAAGAAGGGAGGGCAAATCTGATAGTGCCCGAAACACGGCCCAAAAGCTGTTGGCTAAACAATTGCAACGTTTAACAGAGACAGCGGCGGCTCTTCCTGAACGCTCCAAAGCTACTAAGAAAGAAGTGCCACTAGAAAGTCTAGAATATGGCGAATATTATGAGGATAATAACTATTTTGATGGGAACATAAATCCGGCTGTTCCTGATTCACAAAAAACTGATAAGAGTGACGGCAAGATGTTTAGAAGGCAGGATGACTATGATCTGCCCAGAATTGATGAGTTTAAAATTCAAAAAGGTGACAACAGGCTGATCACAGATTATGAGTACAATAGGCTTACCTCGGATCTTTATGACGAACTCGCAGGGGTGGATTTGGATACACTTGACCCACAATCTGAAGAATTTTCAAAACTGCCTTTATCTACGCAATATATTGCTCTATCTCATTTGAGACTGCGTTCTAGACTGAGAATGGGATACACCAAAGAACAACTCGAAGCTCTATTCCCTAATAGTATGGATTTTTCAAAATTCCAGATCCAGATGGTGCAAAAACGAAACTATTTGACACAGCGTCTGATGGGTGTCGCTGGTATGGATGACGACGAACAGAGCAAAAGACAGAGGAGAATTGCTGGTGATAAAGATAGAGCTTACGAACTGACAAAAAATGAGAGTGGCTATACACTTTCTATTGCAAAGACTACCATTGATGGTGCCACTGCTAATAATGCCATCAGTGTTGAGGATGATGATGACGATGATAATGATGATGGATATACACAACAAGCCCGTAAAGAACGTGGAATTTCTAATAACCATGATTCAGATGACGATGATGTTGAATGGGAAAGTGTGGATGATGACGAGTTGCCCAATCCAGAGGCACCAGCTCAAATGAAATCTTTTCTTGATCCTTCTATTCATAAAGAATCAATATTTGTTAGTGATGATGACAATGATGCAAGTGATAAGGAATCAGATGCTGTTATGGCAACTATCAAGTCCCTGTATGACTATGCAGAACAAAACAATCATAAAAATGAAAAAGTGGGTCAAGAGGCGCCGTCAACTTCCGACATTGTGGCAATAGAGCGCGCAGAATTAAAAGAAGCCATAGAAAAATCTAAGAAAGATTATTTGACATTGAGAGAGAAAGAATCTGGTCAAGTGTTGAACAAGGACCCTTTCAGTTTTGATACTTCAGCCAATGATGGCCCACCCCTGTTGTTATCGAAGAGGGCGCTAGATGAAAACTTGGCAAATTCGAGTACTTCATTGAAGTTTCCACACATATCTTTCAAAAACTCTGTTTTTGGCTCAACAACGGAACAAACTAAGGTGAAAGATGAAGAGGTTCATCAAGAAGAGACTAGTGGTGAGGATACTTCTAAAGAGAGTACTATCGCTGCTCCAGTGAAGCCTATTCCTTCCTGGTTTGGTAGTCGGAAAAGTGAATCAAGTCACTACTTTGAAACATTTCCTATTTCATCGGCAATCAAGACCAAAACTGAAGATGAAAAGATAGGGCTTATATCGTATCGAGATGTCGACGGCTATTTCGAAGATGAAGCGCAAAAAACGGAAGAGAAGGTTGATTTTATTGAGATAAGTGACATTGATGAAGATACTAGCTTGGATCGGGGTGTGACTGCAGCGGCAGCAGCAGACGAAACGGAGCCGACCCAACTATCTGAAGACAAGAAATTGACGACTCAAGATGTCATTGGCAAAGAACGAAGTGTACCCATTCATTTGGATGATGAACCACTACTTACATCAAAGAGTCAAGAAAAAAATCCAGATGTCACCAGCTCCGTCCCTAAGAGCCCAGCAGAGATTCCGAACTCCAAGGCCGCTATTGATGACTACGTTTTTCTTGATGAAGAAGAGGATGATCTAGTAAAAAATCTCGAAGTGGAAGAAGAGGCTTATCACAGTTTTGTTGACTCTATTAGCTTGAAAGATGCTGGTAAGGGAAGTGGCGGTGGCTCTTTTTGGTCCATGGATGACGAAGTTAAACTTCAGGAAGAGCTAAAAAAGCAGAAAAGAGACTCTGACGAGGTGACCTCCGGAATGATTTTGGATGTGCAAGACCTGTTGTCGAGATTTGGAATTCCATTTATAACTGCTCCCATGGAGGCTGAAGCTCAATGCGCCGAGCTTTTGAAGTTGGGTCTGGTTGATGGCATCATCACTGATGATTCAGACTGCTTTCTGTTTGGTGGAGATAGAGTTTACAAGAATATGTTCAATGAGAAGACATTTGTTGAATGTTATTTTGCCGATGATTTGGAAAGAGACCTAGGGCTCACTCGAAAGAAGCTGATTGAGTTTGCATTGATGTTGGGCAGCGACTATACAGATGGCCTGAAAGGGGTCGGCAAAGTATCTGCCATGGAGATTCTAGCTGAATTTGGGGATCTGGAGAAATTCAGTACCTGGTGGCGAAATTACCAAAGAGGAGTTATTGAGAGCCATGAATCACCACGGAGAAGCAAGCTGAGAAAAGCCTTGACCAAAGCGTCATTGTTTTTGACAGAAGACTTTCCAGACAAATTAGTAATAGAGGCGTACTTACGCCCTGAGGTGGACCACGATCGCACTGAATTCCAATGGGGACATCCAGATCTGGATAAACTCCGCACTTTTCTTATATTCAACGTGGGATGGAACCAATCCAAAGTTGATCAGATTCTGTTGCCTGTGATACGGAACCTGAACAAGCCGCAATCAACTATTGAAGAGTTCTTCCCCGTAAGTATAGTGCGCAAAAGACGGGAGCTACTTATGGGCAAGCGGCTGAGGGACGCAACAAACGAGCTGAAAGAGACATTGGAAGAGAGCAAGGAACACTCGGACGACCATCCACCAAAGAGGCCAAAAAAAACGGCCAATTAAGGTATTAATTCCAGATGTATATAGATAAAGAACAACCCTAATTCCACAGATCCGGCACGTAGTTTTCAGTTGCTTCTGAGTCTGTTCCATACAGCTGCTGCCATCTTGTGAATCCACCGCGCAAAATGAGCACCTCTATTTGATCGAGGAAGTCCTTGTTGCTTCCCTTTTCCATCTCCTCGTTTACAAATCTCGAGAACGTCAGCGCGGAGGAGGGGCCCCTTTGCTGAGACAGTGCGCAGTGAAAGATGACAGTCTTCACGCGTTGCGCTATCACCATCTCCAGCAGCTTTCCAGACTCTGCAGAAACCCGCCTGCTCGGAATATGGAGACTTGATTTGATATGGCCGCCAATATGGTCACTGTCTCTAACGTCCACGACGAGGAACTTCGATCCAGACGCGGTGATTCCATTTCTCAGCCATTCTCGAAGCACAGTCGGCTCGATGTATCTGATATTGGCAACCGTTAAAGCCATGGCCCAGCTGCTTACTTATGTCAGGTTGATGATTATGCAGTGCCATCTACGAGATAAGCAAACTCTGTTATCACCGCCCTGGGGTTTCGCTCGCCATCTCCACTATGTGGTTGGTACTTGCATCTCTAAGGGGCGCGGGCAGCCTTGGAAAATCAAATCGGTGTAAGGATGTGATTGGGAGACTTTGATCCATTCAAGGTGCGCTCGTACTATACTGGGCTGTACTGAGAGGAAACCGTCTGAAGCACACGGAAGGCTCAGTAGTTCATTCTGCATGAGGCCGCCTACTTTATAATATGTGTGATGATACCTTATGGTCAAATAGAGCTATATGAAAAGGGACTTATATCAAGGGCTAGCTGGCTTCCTACTTGGCCCTCTTTCTCGTAGTTGCGCCTCTAACAGCCCTTGCTGGCTTCTCTTTCTTCTCGAGATGTTCCTCATGCAAAGGCTCGGAATTCACTGGAGACTCCGAAGCGCGACCTCGGACAGATTCCTCCGACTCCAGGAAGATATCATTCGAGCCATCGCTTGTGTCGTGGTCTTCGTCATTCGGGGACTCCATTTCGGAGTGGCTGTCAATGCCAACCCAGTCTTTGAAGTTGTCGATGATTCCGCGGCGCGAATTTATCCGATCCAGTCCGTTTCCAGAAAACTTTGAAGCAAACTTGTCGGCTGGTGATTCTAGCTTTCTATCACTTTGTAGTAAATGTCCACTCTTTTTCGCGTTACCCCTCAAGAACTCCCTCACTTCAAAATAGAGGTCCCTTGATGCATTGTTCAAGTTCACGTTCGTTCTCTTGAAATAGGTCCTGAAGTCATTAATTTGCTTCTTGAAATCGAGCTCATTCTTCTTCAGCCACGATACGTTAAGCTCTTTTCTTGTCGCTCCTCGCGCAAAATTCCGCATCAAATACTTATCGTAGTCCCTGATGATCTTAGTTATTATGTCACTAGTGGATATGCCCTCTGTTCTCTGCGTTGCCAGAAACATACCAGCCTGCTTCATTGGCTTGTAAATGTCGTCGATTCCTGCGGCCACATAGGGCAAGTCGTCATGCGCGCAATAGTCAATGTTATGCTCTTTTAAAAACTCCATCGATAGTATCCACGGAGCATTCTCAATCACCTCGTCCACCCACTTGCAGTGGCGTAAAGTTTCGTATCTCTGCTTGTCTGTCAGCACGGTCAGCCCCTTCCGCTTGTGTGTCTCGGCATCGTTAGGGATGCCGACAACTAGCTGTACATTTGGGAATGACTTCTTACACTGCTCCAACTGTCTCATGTGGCCCAGGTGAAACAGGTCAAAGACACCGTCGGCATATATCCGCACAGGTCTATCCTCAGGGGGCAGGTTGAACCTGTATCCCTTGGGTCTGAACTTTCGGTACTCCTGTGGCAGCTCGGCGTCGTACTCTTTCTCGCGCTCGAGCTCCTTGCGCTTGGCCATAGAGTCTGCGTTGGAGCGCTTGCTGGGGGAGCGCGCGACTTGCTTCTGGGGCGGATGGTCGTCATCGAGGTCTGAGTCGTCGTCCCTCGATCTCTTTTTGGCTCTTCCCTTTGTGAACAGCTTGGTGAGCGAGTTTGTGCGGATCAGGCTGTTGACTGAGATGCTACGTTGGGGCCGTGTTCGCTGGGGCCGCGGCGGAGGCGGCGTGCCGTTCTCGTCGCTCGACATGGCGAATGCTTTCGGGCTGGCTGGGCAGGGGGAGGGGGGGGGGGGGGGGGGGGGGGGGGGGGG
>JAKTPG010000028.1:65416-140851 GCA_030557505.1 Ogataea maris
GCCAGCGGCCCGAGCCAGGACAGGCAAGGGCTCGATCGAGCAGGAACAAAAAACAACGCGCAGGTGCAGGCTTCCAGAAAGACGCGCTCCCTACGCAATTGCCATCTGAGACACACGGAGACACAAACGGACAGGCTCCAGCAAGGGTGTCACAGGGCCCTTGCGACGCTCCTCAGACTGCGGGATCGCGGTCACCTTTTAACGTTTGTCGTCCTTTTTTTTTGCTCCAGTAAGCACTAAACGCACCTGGGCGGGAAAGCTCTGTGTGTGTGTGTGCGTGAAAAAAGGGGCGCGAGACCCCCCCCCCCCCACCAGCTCTTCTCTATCACAAAGCTGACCCGTAGCGTGTTTTGGCAGCGGTGGGGGGGGGGAGAGAGAGAGAACAGAAGGAAAAACAAGCCGTGCTAAAATGCCCCCTCTCCCCCCGTGCCATGCGTGGGAAGCGATCGCCAGCACACTCAAGCAGCCCCCCCCCCCCCCGGCAAAGCAGCAACCGCCCCCCTCCCCACCACGAAGGCTGCCGCACCCTGCGCACGATGACGGAATCGATCCTGGGGCGCAACCTGGGCTACCTCATCGAAAACGCAACCAAGAACCTCTCGAGCACGGTCAGCGAGGCAACGAGCGTGGGCCTGCAGCCCGCCATCAGCAAGCTGCTCAGCAGCACGAGCTACGGCCCCCAGAGCATCACTCTCACCACGCGCCAGATCGTCGACGGGCTCAGCTCAAGCAGCGACAAAGAGGTGCTCTATGTCCTCAAGTATCTCGTGAGGCTAATGTCCCGGGGCTCAGACAGTGATGACAAGCTCCTCCAGTTTTTTCCACATGTCATAAAAAATATCACCTCCCCCAACATTACAGTGAAAAGACTCGTCTACGCCATTCTCCTGCGGTTCAACCACCTCAGGCAAGACATCTCCCTTCTCTCCATCAATGCCATCCAGAAGTCGCTCGCCGACAGAAACTGCATAAATAGATCGCTGTCAATACGGTCCCTGAGCGGCATCAAGATTCCTGCCATAATACCCATATTGATCTTATCCATCAAGAGAACCATTGCCGATTCATCTCCCCTGGTTCGCTCGGGAACTGCTATCGCAATTGTCAAATGCTTCGAGCTCGACAGAGATTATAATAAAACAAAAGATTTGGAAACTGCACTGGCAGACGAATCGTCCGTCCCTTTTCAACTATTTCACTACGTGGACGTTCTGCTCAGTGACACTGACCCCAAGGTACTGAGTTCTGCTCTTTGCTGCTTCCATTCAATTTTCCCCGGATACTTGGATATAGTGCACCCAAAGGTGAAACACCTTATTTCACACCTAAACGGCTTGGAAGATTCCTCAAAAGTGATCCTCCTAGACCTCATGACAGATTATGCTCGATTATATCTGCCAGCACCGGACTCTAAAGAAGCACAAACCTGTGAGGAATTGAAGCTGCTTCTAGAGCAGGCGAGACCGTTGATGTTCTCCCCCTCGTGCAACGTTGTCCTAAGTCTTTCAAGACTTGTTTTCAATGTGTTCAGAGGCCGAATTGAGGAGTTCAAACTGAGCCAGGTTTTAATCCGATTCGTGAATTCACACCACAACAGCAGCGTGTCTCAGTTTGCATTAGGTGAGATTCTATTCTTGCTGACAAGAAAAGCGGTCAGCTTTCCTGACTCCCAGCTGGGTTTCTTTCTACCACTGACTGATGATACACTTGAGGTGTCGAAATTGAAAGCGTTAACCTTGATCAAGTTAATAAATCAAAGCAATTTCAATAGAATTTTCAAGGAAATCATTTTCCTTTTAGATCTGTCTAATTTGAACAGCCAAGTGAAAGTGTTAGTCTTGAGGCAGCTGAATAACCTAACGACAACCGATCTGCAGCCTGAACAGATTGGTTTAATAGTCCGGATGTATGTCGGCCGCTTAGATACCGAACCTGATATGATCCTGGTTGGAGAATACATTACTGGATTACGGTTCCTAATTCAAAGCAATCCTGTTGGTAATGTCGATATTCTGATAAGGTTGACAGGTATGCTTATTAATCAGGATTTGTCTACATTGGCCCGTGCGTCTGTCATATGGTTACTTGGCGAATTTAGCAATAATGATTTCGAAAACGACAAATGTCTCGCATTGAATAACTTCTTGCCCGATTTATTAAGAATTCTGATCCTGGGTTTCAAAGAGGAGGACTACCTGGTGAAACTAGAAATACTGAACACAGTCACAAAAACTGTCTCGAGGAACATATATTCGTGCAAGCAGCAGGGTGTCCCTTATGATATGGATAATGACATTTGGAAGTTGTTCAATCTTACATTACAGTACACCAAGTACGACACAAGTTTAGATTTAAGGGACAGATCACGATTGATCGGATCAATTTTGCCAAACGTGGTGTATTTGGATCCGTCGATTAATGCTTCTACAGCCATCAGCTTTGATTCATATTCGCAATCCCCTAAAGACATTTACATTGAACAATGCTACCAGAAGACGAAAGAAATCGAATTGGCTATTTTACTGTTCCAAACTCTGAAACCTTCGCCTGCATGTGAGTATGAAGTGAGTCAACAGAGCCATATTTACAGTATGCTGGAAAAGTATAATAGCGTCACTCCTGACACGCTGGACCCGGGGCTAGCAGATTATTACCAGAGGCTGCGGTCACAGGACTTTCAACTTAGAGATTATAGCCAGGGTATGAAGTCAGTGTCTTCTATGGCTCCGACAATAAGACCTGACACCTCAGAATCTGTGGACTCACGTTACGAGGTAAGTCGATCTCATGGCGTTAGGATCAGCTCACCAGCTCCATCTAACATCAAGAAGTACAAACTACAGACATTAGACGATTTTCTTAATGACGGCAACAGAAGTAAGTTGCTTGGTGGTGACGGTGCGGAAGAGATGGAGGATTCCGCTGACAATGACGACGATGATGATGATGTGGACGACGTGGACGACGGTGACGATGACGATGACGATGACGATGACGACGACGATGACTCTGAAGCTGCTAGTGAGGAGAATGAGGCGTCCGGCTATGAAGAGCAGGCAGACAAAAAAGAAGCGAGCTAAGAGGCACTCGTTATTGGCTGATGAGAGAATGTTTGTGATCTTGATGGAGGGAATCAAGGAATTTCCTGCAGAAAAATATTTTTTTCAAGAGAAAATAGTTTAGTGGCTAAGAAGAGATTTTAGTAACTGACACTGGGTGGGGCTTGCTTCTAGTCAGGAAGGAAGAAGAAGGACCAAAGGGCGGCCATCTGACTCCACGCATAGTTTGTGTACACGCCAGAACGATACTGGGATTGTTTTAGAGAAGGGAGAACATGTCATCATTCTTAGGACTTGGAGGCTCGAGCAAGCCCTCGGTCGGAGCGTCTTCACCGAACTCACAGCAAATCAAGGAGCAGCTGATGGGGTCGATAGCTCAGGAAATGGCCACTGCATATGCGACGACGCTCGTCAACTCACTGACTGAGAACTGTTTTGAGAAGTGCGTGCTGCACCCTGCCTCCAGTCTCAGTGGCAGTGAAGAGAAGTGCATCAATGACTGTGCTTCGAAGTTTATGAGATCTTGGAACCTGATTTCAAAATCGTATATTGCGAGAATCAACAGCAAATGAGCGGCTGTCTGCTGTTGGCGTTGAGGGCTGTCTTCTAGAACCGCTGTATCCACGTCATTTGCCTGTAAGTATGTATGTATAAATGCCCGTCGCATTAATTACCTGGACTCCGTAGTGACTGGAATTTTCTCCAGAGGATTCACAGTGAGTATATAAAATTTGGCTTGATAAATTTCAAGAGTTGAGAGAAAGAACCTGCCGTTCCTCCCTTGCCCCACTCCCCAGCACAGCGCCTGCCGGTGTTGACATAAGCCGTCTTGACCGAGCCAACGATGCTGAGGCACAGCCGATGTGGCTGTCTGCAGACTTGGACGCGCCACAGCAGGCTCGTTTCGCGTGCGTATGCGTTTCGCAGCAAAGGAAAGCTGAAAGATGATAATGATTTCGATTTCGAGTCTCTTGATACTGCCAGCAGGGCTCCAGCGCCTGTGCATAAAGGACGTGACTCTGTCCTTGCAGACATGGCGCCATCTTTTGACTGGCTGACTCTGTTCTACTCGCCCTACTCCTCGGAGCCAAGACAGTCGAGGGTGCAGCGAATCCAGCAACATTTTCTGTCATACACCTCGATCTCACGAATAGAAAAGCTCAAGCCAAACTTTGGCTCATCACTTGCTGAGCACCTGCAGACCTTTGGTGATGAGTTTCTCAGGGACACTATTCGAGAGAACAAGCGAATGAAGGCGCTGTTCGATAGCGGCGAGGAGACTTCTGCCTATTTTCTTGGGTGCGTCGAGATTCTCCGGGGTCCAGCTTACTCTGACATAATTTTGAAGCGGCTCCAAACACCGAGACAACGTGCGGACACTGAGGTATACGGCGCGCTGGCAGAGGAGCTACATTCGCACGAAGCTGCTGATAAGAAAGGTTTGATCTCTGCCTACGAGAAAATACCTGTGCCCCGGGCTCTTCACATCCAGCCTGAAGACCTGGAAAGGCTTCTTGACATTGTGAATGTCGAACTAGATAGCATTGAGCCCGCTGCGGTCAACAGAATATACAGCGATGTGGTGGAGAGTGGGATGGCTTTGACAGAGGAGGAAATGAAAAACTGGATCGGAGCGGGGCTGAATGGCCAGCCCAAGATTACGTTCGAGTATTACAGAGCGGTGATTGCAGGACTCGGAGATATGGGGTACAATGTCGGCATGGAGTTTCACAACTTGTTTTTAGGGGCGTCTCTGAAGAGCGGTGACATTGCGCTGTTTGACAGCATCATGGAAACTGCGTACGATGCGGGCGCGATGCCTGACCGCGCCACTCTGAGCTTGCTGAACGAGTACTGCCGGCAGACAGGCGACATGGACCGGTGGTTGAACTTGATGGAGTTGCGCATTGAACACATCAAGCTCTTCCTGGATGGAGGGGACCTCAAGGCTCTGACAAGCACGCTGGTCGAGCTGGGGGAAAAGCAGCTGGCGAAGGATATAGTTAACATCACGCTGCTGGTTGGGGAAGTGTACCGGAACCACTACGGTGTGGAGGAGGTGGAAGAGGACGGTGCCGAAGGGCTGCCCTACCAGTATCCGTTGGAGCTGTATGATCTGGTGGCGGGCGAGCAAGGCCTATACATGTTCTACCCGCGGGTGGACGGGTCGGTGATTGATGTGCTAGTGGAGCGGAGTGAGAGTTTGGAGGAGCTGAACGAGTGGCTGGAGGCGATGGTGCAGAATGGGGTGCGGATTAGCGAGAGCAGCTACATTGAGGCGTTTCGGTTTTTCAACAGCCACAAGCGGACGCTGAAGTACGAGCAGTTCCAGGAGTTTGTGGCGCGGTGCCTGGGCGGGTACGTGGGGTATGTGCTGGAGAACAGCAGTATTGTGGGGGACCTAATTGAGATTGGGCGATTTTACGGAGAAACCGGGAGTGTGGCTGCGGGGCGTGCGGAGGAGCACGCGCGGGCGCTGGTGACGCTGGAAGGGTACTTTGAGCGGCAGTGCCGCCACGAGGGGGATGTGTCGGAGGCGGCTGTGGCTGAGGTTGTGGAGAGTGTGCTTGCTGTGGCCGGGCTGCGGCTGGAGGAGTAGTGCTTGTAGATAGCTGAGCAGAGTCGAGACCAAGTCGCGACTAAATCGAGACCAAATCGAGACCCTTCCTTTTTCGCCTGTGGTTTGTTTCCCTGTAGCCCAGTAGGGCAAGTGAGAGCGCCGCTGCCTTTTCTCCCGCCTTCCCCCCTCGGCTTTAGTTCTTTGTGCTTGGTGGTGCAGGGGTGTTGCGCGCCGGCTGGCTGGCTGGCTGGCTGGCTGGCTGGCTGGCTGGCTGGCTGGCTGGCCGGCTGGTGTGGGTTGGTTCTCTTTGCTCCCTGTGGGCTGAGACGCGCAAATTTCTTTGTGCGTGCGGTGGTGTTTATTTTAGTGCGAGAAATTTGTGAGCTGATTATGCAGGACGAGGGAAATAGCGGAGAAAAGAACAAGCCGCGCAGCGATGGGCTGAGAGCGCTGCGCTCCGCTCTGCGTGTGGGAAACAGCTGTGCAAACGGCGAATAATTTTGGAAAGCTTACCCGGCCGGGGGGAGCTGGGGCGGGGGCGGCGGGGATCGGGGGCCAGGCCCTGTCTGCCGTGCGTGCCCGGTGGAGCCAGCGGGGCGGGCGGAGTGGCGGGCGGAGTGGCAGGCGGAGTGGCGGGCGTGCAGGTGTGGCAAGCGGGGGTCTTCTGCGGAGCGCCTGGCTCGGGCTGGTGTCTGGTACGCCGTGCTCGCTTGTGGGATACCACGTGACGCGCAGTCAGCCCAGCTGTGTGTTGCGGAGCGCCCCGCCCGCCGCCACACAAAGATGTGTCAAAAAAAAGACAACAAGCACAACAGGCAAAACGACAGGCAAAAATTACACAACAGAGCGAAGGAAAAACTTTTTGTGTCTTGTTGCCTCAGCTGGCGTGAGTCAGCCGGCGGGACAAACAAACACACATAAAAGGCGAAACAATCAGCATACAAAATAAGAGTCACGAGGAGTTAGGGGAGTTAAAAAAAAAAGGACACACGAGGGTGAAATAAATTATAAAAGAGGAGCGATTCTCTCGCACCCGCTCTCCCCAGCGACAGCCCTGCGCCCGGCCCCCCCGCACCAGCACCAGCCAGGACACCTCAATTGCCTCCAGCACCAGCAGCAGGGCAGCACCGGACACTTGCAGCCGCAGCCGCGCACACACACACACACTCTCTCTCTCTCAGTCTCCCATCGGTTCCACTCCCCCTGCCCCGTCCCACACCCACGCATTGGCACCAATGCTTCCCCCCCCCCCCCCCCTTCACATTCTAGATTCCTCCCACGTACACCCAGAGAGCGCGTGTCCCCTCCCACACGCCCCCCTCTGCCTTGCCAATTCTGCTCCAGCCCAGCGCTGCTGACACATACACACTCTCTCTCACACGTTCCAGGCGAGATCACCCGCGAGACCGCTCCCCAGCTTTCACAGAGCCCTCTCCCCATGGTGTTCCCCCAGGACCAGTACTGCATCGTCGACAACAAGGTCATCGTCGCCTCAGACGTCCCGGATAACTCAATATACTGCTCGCGCGAGTGCCAGCAGAAGGACTGCGGGTCCCGTTCTTCGCTACGCTCCAAGCTCATCACATACTCAAAGGTCTCCATGCAGCCCACCACCCACGCAGAGCTCTCCCAGGACGACGAGGACAGCTTCTTCCCCCTCGATGACCTCCAGACGAACTCCTACAACTCCCCGCGCGTGTCAATCTCCTCGCTCGGCTCCGTCCCCTCCCTGCTGGACGACGCGCTCGACTCGGACTCGGGCGAGTGCGAGGAGCTCCATGAAATCTATGAATACACACACATAAGTGAGCCAGCGCCATACTGGAAGTCGGAGTGGCTTTACGAATCGCCCACCAAGCCCACCATGGAACCGGTCAAGTGCCAGGTGGCCACCACGGTCCTGGACGCTCTCCAGGACTACGAGCTCTGCAGAATGTCTCACCCAGCAGACTCTGCCACCACAAACAACTACCAGTTGTGGCTCAGCCGCCCAAAATGAAAAAGAGTGCTGGCTCTCACCCTCCCGCCTTTTAATGTTTTTAATGGATTTTTTGCATAGGAGTATCTTTGCTGATAAGACTCCCACGTATGGTATAGTCTATACTTCGCTTCTTCAACAGACTTATGAGCATGATGTTTTGAATGAGCCGGCCTTGCCGCAAGTGTAAAAGCACCGTGGTACGTAAGCGCCACTGCGGCGCCCGCAAACACAGCCCCTCCCCCCCCAATGCCACCGCCCTCTGACACAGAGCTGAGGCACATACTCCGCCCGTTTCATCCATCAGTAGCTAAGCAACGGCGTCCCCGTCTTCCCTCTCTCCCTCTGCCCCTCCTTCTGAAACGGCTTGCCCTCCTCACTCCCCCCACTCCCGGGATTACGTAAACAACCCTGTCTATCCAGATCGTCGATTATGTCAGCACAGAGATACACGTCGACTAGAGAAAGGGGGAGAGAGAAAAAAAAGGCCTTACTTTTTTTTGGCTTTTTGAATGTGCCCTCTCTCGTACACCTCGTTTGTGCATCTTTTTGGCGGTGGGAATCTGATCCTTCTGGCAGCCCCCTTGTGTAATATAGCATTTTGCTTCAAGCCCAGAGCCAACCAACACTCGTTCGGCCCCTACGACTAAGCCGCCCATCTCGCCGCATAGCTACGCCAGCCCGTTTACCAAGAAACCAAACAAAATCAGCACAAAAATGACGCGCCCTCAGAACGTTGGAATCAAGGCCATGGAACTGTACATTCCTGGCCAGTGCGTGAACCAGGCCGAACTCGAGGAGTACGACGGCGTCTCAGCAGGCAAGTACACCATCGGGCTCGGACAGACAAACATGGCGTTTGTGAACGACAGAGAAGACATCTACTCGATGGCTCTCACCGTCCTCTCCAACCTGCTCAAGAACTACTCGATCGACACTGCCTCGATCGGAAGACTGGAGGTTGGCACTGAGACCCTGTTGGACAAGTCCAAGTCTGTCAAGTCGGTGCTGATGCAGCTGCTGGGCGACAACGCTGATGTCGAAGGTATCGACACCGTTAATGCCTGTTACGGAGGTACCAACGCGGTGCTCAACTCCGTCGCTTGGATAGAGTCTTCGGCCTGGGACGGCAGAAACGCAGTGGTGGTATGTGGTGACATCGCCATCTACGATAAAGGCTCAGCCAGACCTACTGGAGGCGCGGGTGTTGTGGCTATGCTCATCGGCCCAGACGCTCCATTGGTGTTCGAACCCATCAGAGGGTCGTACATGGAGCATGCGTACGATTTCTACAAACCTAACTTTACTTCAGAGTATCCTGTGGTGGATGGCCATTTCTCCCTCAGCTGCTATGTCAAGGCCATGGACAAGTGTTACAACAGCTACTCCAAGAAAGCTTGCGGTAGAGGAATTTCCCAGGGCAGCGAGGCAGGTCCCGAGGCAGTGGGCGTTAAATTTTTTGATTACAACTGCTTCCACGTCCCAACGTGCAAGCTGGTTGTGAAGTCCTATGCTAGAATGCTGTTCAACGATTTCTTGGCTGACCCATCAAAGTTCCCGGAGGTTGACCCAAAGTTGGCTTCCATCGATTATGAGGCGTCCTTGAAAGACAAGTCCATCGAGAAAACTTTTGTGGGACTAGCAAAGGAACTCTCCAACGAGAGAGTCCAACCATCCTTAAAGTTGGCGACAAATGTCGGAAACATGTACACTGCATCTGTATACGGTTCCTTGGCTTCACTTCTACAGTACGTTGGCAATGAGAAACTTCAAGGCAAAAGAATTGGAATGTTCTCTTATGGATCTGGACTGGCCGCAACCATGTTCTCACTAAAGGTAAATGGGGACCTTTCAGAAATCATCAAAGTTTTGGCTGTGGACCAGAAGTTAGCAAACAGAGCTCAAAAGTCACCAAAGTTGTATGAAGAGGCTATTGGCTTGAGAGAAAAGGCCCATCTCCAAAAGTCGTTTGTGCCTGTGGGAGATTTGGACAATCTCGCCAGCGGCACCTACTACTTAACCAATATCGATGACAAATACAGAAGATTCTACGACATTAAAAAGTAAGGTATTTGATAAAGCAGTGGTCATGATACTACCACCAAAGACCACTCTTTTACCTAATATGCTTTCTCAAGTGTTGTAAGTCATCGTTTGCTTTCTCAGATCGCTTATATAATAATTTGATACTTATTTCTGAGCCAGACACGCATAATATGTAGGATATCGAGAGTCACAAGAAACAAGCACGAATGCTCTAAAATACACAATGCGGTTATCCTCTCCAAACTAGCAGCCCTCCAACAACCATAAGGGCTGCGGATGTATACCACCAAAAGTCATAATCAAAAGGTAGTTTCTTAACAGCGTTGGTCTTGTATCTGTTTTCAAGCGACCGCTTCACCTTCTGAGATACTCCTGTGGATGACGATGATGCATCTGTTGATGTCTGGGCATCGCCGTCGCCGGTGGTTGGGTTCATTGTGATTGTAGGAAGCATCTGTGGAGGCTTGTAGGCGAGGTACAAGGGCTGGATCTCAGAGCCATCACTTCCGTACAGCACGAGTTTGTATCTTCCGTGATAGTCGTCTAAACTCAGAACATACTTTTCAAAAACCTCCTCTTGAGAATATCTGGAGTATGTCGACACACCACCGTCATCACATGGCTCGCTGAGGAGCTGTCTTCCGTCAACTTCGAAAGGTGACAAGATAATGGAACCGGTGGAATTAACAGTGTACGTGCCGTGCTGGAATATCATCGCGGCACTTGGGCATGAATGATTTTTCGAGTTGGGTGTAACCTGGTAAAGTGCCTCCTCGAAATACCCATCATCGGTGAACGAGTAGCAGATCCCCGGCAGTGCTGGCTCGATCAAGAGCTCGTCCACAGGGTCGTAAAAGGCAGGCCCCGTCATCACAGTGTTTGATTTGGAGCTCCAGGTCCCCACCAAAGAAATCGAGTCTGATGCGTGGGCCGGCCCGTGATACAGTACTGTGGAGAGGAGCACCGCGAGGAGGTTGGAGGTTTTGCTGGACACGAACATTGTGTCTGTGGAAATCGACTCCTGTTATTTATAGCAGCTAGGGGGGGCGGCACTTCGTATGACACCTCTAAAGACACACTTGGGACAAACACGGGCTCCACCCGACTCAAGCTATTATCCAGGGGTACCAGACCGGTTTTCACGATTGCCGCTGCTATGGCTCTTACTGCACTGACGGGACGCTGTTTGCTGCGCCTATCTCACAGAACACGGTTAAAGATGATTTCAAGTGCTTTTTTTTTCTAGTCTTGAAGTGAAGACAGACAGACGCCTCGCACCCCGAATCTTTTTTAGCAGGGCCATCATCATCTCTTCTCATACAAGTTTTTCTTTCAAGTACATACTGTATAAAGAAACCTACAGCTTTTGCTTAGCGTCAACTCACTCCCTGCCTTCACCAGCACTGCTCTCTCCGTCGTCAAGCGGTAGCAAGCAACCGAAGATGCCCTCATCAAAGGCTGTTATCCCCATGGGGAACAACGGCAGCTCAGACGAGTCGACGAACAAACTGACGGGGTCCTACTCGATACCCAAGCAGTTCCAGCAGGAACTCGCAGAGCAATCTGAGTCCTATGATGACAACCTCCCTGCCAGCTCCAAGAAGTCGCTCGACGCACGGGAGTCTTACTACCACAAGCGCAAGTACGACAGTCTACACCGGCTTGAAAACAGTGAACACCCCTCGCACGACCTCAGCTACAAGGAGGCAATGGAAAAAAGACAAAAGGAAAATACCCCGGAACACAGCATAGACACACAACAGGCCCCGGCACAAGCTCGGGACACCTCTGAAAAACGCGATAAAACACCTCCCAGAAGAGTCAGAAAGCGTAGGTGGGACGTCCAGAATACTAATGATGGAGAGCCGAGAGAGCCGACCCCTGACAATTCCGAAGTGCAAACAAAGCGGGTGTCCAGATGGGAAAGAGATGCGACTCCGAAGGAAGATTCACAGCCGCTTGTGATGGCTCCAAAAATACCCATAATTGATGGAATACCTCTTACAGATGAAAATCTTGATCTTCTTCTGCCTGCAGGATACGCCAAAGTTAATCCGCCGCCTTCATATAAACCTTCAAGCGATGCGCCGGCAGATCTAGCAGCATTTGATTCTAAATCCAACAGAGATGGGTACGTGATACCTAGCGAAAGCGCTTTGGGCTCAGAATTCAAGTTTAATAATCCACAGTTGATCTATGAGGTGCCCGGTTTACATGAATTACAGTTCTTCAAGGAATCTGACATGAGAGTATTTGGCAAACTAATAGCGACAAAGGACATAAACATGTCCGACCTTTCTCCAGAAGAACAAAAGGAATGTCGATGTATGAAGCTTATACTGCGTATTAAGAACGGCTCTCCGCATACGCGAAAGCTGGCCCTTAGATCGCTGACTGACAACGCAAGAAATTTTGGCCCGGAACTAATTTTTGACACCATTATCCCTCTATTAATGGACCGGCAGTTGGAGGAACAAGAGCGCCATCTATTGGTGAAAGTCATTGGTAGAGTTCTTTTCAAACTAGATGATCTTATTCGCCCATTTACACGCCGACTCCTGGTAGTGATCATGCCCTTGTTGATAGATGAGGATTTACACACGAGAATGGAAGGTAGAGAAATCATATCCAACCTGTCAAAGGCAGCAGGTCTCTCTCAGATGATTTCAACTTTGCGACCAGATATTGATCATCCTGATGATTATGTGCGCAACACTGTGGCAAGAACACTTGCTGTTGTGGCATCATCAATTGGTATTCAATCTCTACTGCCATTCGTGAAAGCCGTCTGCAACTCTAAAAAGAGCTGGCTGGCTCGACATACAGGGGTGAAGATTGTTCAACAGATCGCAATTCTGATGGGATCTGGAATCCTACCTTACCTCAATGGATTGGTCAATTGTATATCGCGGCTTATCACTGATGAAAACCTGAGCATCAGGAGTCTTACTGCGACAACTATAAGTTCGCTGGCTCAGGCGTCTGCACCCTATGGGTTTGACTCTTTTGAAAAAATATTGGAGCCATTATGGCAGGGGGTAAGAAGACATAGAGGAAAGAATCTTGCTGCCTTTCTGAGAGCCATAGGGTACATGATTCCATTGATGGATGAGGAATATGCCAACCATTACGCAAATGAAGTGTTCAGGGTTTTGTCTCGGGAATTCTCATCACCAGAAGATGAAATGAAGAAAACCGTGTTGAAACTGATTCAGCAGTGTTGCCTCATGGAATCAATTGACAAACGATGTCTGATTGATAATCATATACTAGAGGACTTTTTTGGTAATTTCTGGAGCAGAAGAATAGCTTCGGATAATAGAATTAGCAAAATGTGTGTTGAGGCCTGCTATTGTTTGGCTCTCAAGCTCAGCCCAGGTGCAGTAATTGAATACATTCTAGCAGCAATGAAAGATGAATCAGAATCATACCGGAGGATGGCAGTGGAGAGTTCAAATCGAATTGTTACAAACTTGGGATCTTTTGATTTTGATGATAGGACAGTCAATAGACTGCTTGATGGTCTTCTCTATTCGTTCCAACACCAGTCCGGAAACGATAGAATTTTTCTTGATGGTTTTGGTAATATCATGAACTCCCTTGGTATAAGGGTGAAACCTCATTTAGTGTCCATTGTCAGCGCGCTGCTATACCGGTTAAAAAACAGAACTCCAGAAGTGAGAGAACAATCTGCAGATTTAATTGCGAAGGCTTGTAATGTTATCAAAATTTGCGGTGAAGATGACATGCTGATAAGATTAGGGACCATCTTGTATGAGTCATTGGGCGAAGTATACCCGGACGTTCTTGGATCCGTACTGAATGCTCTTCGTTCTGTGATTGCTAATCTGGGAATAGATCTTCTCAACCCACCGATTTCTCAAATACTGGCAACCTTAACCCCAATTTTGCGAAATAGACATGAAAAAGTACAAGAGGCGGTTATCAGGCTCATTGGAGATATTGCCGACCGAGCAAAAGAGTACATAAATCATCGTGAGTGGATGCGAATCAGTTTTGAGCTGCTAGAAATGCTGAAGGCGCATAAGAAACAGATCAGGATGTCAGCCAACACCACGTTTGGCTACATCGCAAAGGCAATAGGACCATCTGATGTGCTTGTCACGCTGCTCAACAATCTGCGAGTGCAAGAGCGGCAATTGAGGGTATGTACTGCTGTGGCGATTGGAATTGTGGCTGAGAGTTGCATGCCTTACTCGGTGTTACCAGCCTTGATGAACGAGTACAGATACCCGGACAAAAACGTTCAGAACGGTGTGTTGAAGGCCATGTCGTTTATGTTTGAGTACATCGGGGACATGGGCGCAGATTACATCTACGCTACGTTGCCTCTTCTACAGGATGCATTGACCGACCGTGATCTAGTTCACAGACAGACTGCAGCGACAGTGGTTCGGTTCATGGCGCTGGGTTCGTTCGGGATGGGGTACGAGGATGCCTTCATTCATTTTCTGAATTTGATATGGCCAAATATTTTTGAAACTTCTCCTCACGTGATCGACCGTATTCTGGACAGTGTGGAGAGCTGTCGGATCGCTGTCGGGACCGGGATCTTGATGAACTACATGCTTTCCGGGCTCTTTCACCCTGCAAGAAAGGTTCGGGCAGCATACTGGAAGGTTTACAACAAGGCGTACGTCAATGGCAACGATTCTATGGTGCCCTACTATCCTAGGTTTGAGGCCCTGGGTGATCCGATGAGAGCCGAGTCGCCGCGTGTGTGTCTCGACAAGCAGGACGTGCGCATCACAGAGCTCGACTTATGGCTGTGAAGACGGCCTTTCTCCTCCGCCTCCTCCTTCTTCCCCTACAGAGAGCATTTCATTGCTGTGCGGCGGGGAAGAGGGAGGGGAGGGCGGAGTAAAGAAAAATGCTCTCCGCAAAGGAATTGCGGTTTCTGCTACTTCTGAAAAGAAATAAGTATTATGTTACTCAAGGTGCAGAACCTGAAACATTTTGGTGGGTGCATTGTTTTAACCTAAGGACAAATCGAGTGTCTTGAAAGCACAATGCGCAGAACCGAGCTGGATGCAGTATGCGACGGGCTATTGCTGTGTGATTGTATTTAGGCAGTTCCGTGTCTCTTGATACAGGTTACTAAAACGAGCAACTCGAAAGGAGGCTGAGACAGCAGCAGCGGCGGCGGGCTGGGATTAACGGCTGATTAAAGGAGACACACCTCAAGAGGTGGTTTAATGTTGTTGTTTTTTTGCCTGCCTCTTTACCAGGTGATCGTGGTAACCGGGTGCTTGCGGGATGGTCCCACAGTATCAAAAGCAGTTAGAGTTTAGCAATATGCTTTCCACAAAGATCCAATGCGTTCAAGTCGAGACGCGGCAGCTGATACAGCATCTAGCAAAGGTCAAGCAGCAGGTCAGAGACGCTGATCTGAAAACGATGTCTGTAAACTGCACCCAGGACCTGAGTGAGGTCAATCTTCAAAGATACAGGATCCTGAAGGGGCACTACAACAAAGTTCTCGCCGTGAGTTGGCACCCCGACAACGTTCACCTACTAACCGCTGCCCAAGATGGATTCCTGTTGCTTTGGGACTCCACGACGGGCCTAAAGAAGAACCTGATCATGCTTGATGATCCGTGGATCACATCCTGCCAGATCTCTCCTGATGGCCGAATGGTCGCTACAGGGGGGCTGGAGAATGCATGTATAGTATACAGCCTTTCTATGAACGAAGATGTGCAGTACGAGCGAACTTCAATAGCTGCTATTTTCAAGGGACACAAGGAGTACATTTCAGACCTCTCCTTTGTTGGAAATTCGCAAATACTTACATCATCAGGGGACAAATCCATTATTCTTTGGGATTTGGACAGGGGAACCAAGGTCAAAAGCTTTGCTGGACATTTGGGAGACGTTTTGGGGCTGGCCACGAGCAAAACAGACCGCAATATGTTTGTTACATGCTCCTCTGACAGGCTGGCTAACCTATGGGACATCAGAAGCCCGGCTAACAGACGACAGTTTCAGGTGTCAACTACACATGACTCTTCTACGGTTCGATTTTTCCCTGATGGTTACTCGTTCGTGTGTGGATCAGATAACGGGGAAGTGAAGCTATTTGACATCAGGTCGGATTGCCAATTGGCCAGCTATCCAATATCTAAAGCTCAAGCCGTGCTGGGCAGTCTTGGGCCAAACAGTCCCACATTTCAACTGCAACAACAACAACATCATACACCGTCAAATAGGCGTGGGTCTGATTCGCTGTACCCAAGCGAATCTCCGGAATCAGTCAAGCTTTCGCTCAAGTCGTCTCTGGCTGCAGCTCTAGACAACCCTGGAGTGCTTTCGGTGGACTTCAGTAGCAGTGGCAGGCTTATGTTCTGCTCGTATGCCGACTACCCGTCAGTAGCTATCTGGGATACGCTTACGGGCGAGGTTGTGGGGCAGCTTGAGGGCCACAAGGATGCTGTCAGTCAGGTGAGGGTGTCCAACGACGGAGTCGGGGTTGCGACGGGGTCGCGAGATTTCACTACAATGGTCTGGTCATCTTGAAGCATCGCATGGCCATCATTCAGTCCGCTTTTTGATGTAGTCCCAGAGACTCTTGAGCAGTGTGTCGGGCAGCGTATACAGATCCATGGTGAACTCACCATTTTCGACATCGTTCTTGATACTCATATCGGGCGTCCGATTGTCATTAATCATTTGTACTACGCCGAGCAGGTCATCCTCTGAGAGCTTGGTGAGGTTGTCTGCGAGTTTTTCGAGATCCACGCCCGCCTTGACGGCTGCGCCTTTCACCTTTTTGGCGTTCTTGGAGTCGCCCATGCTGGAGGTTCTCTTTTTGGACACTTGTCCCTGGTTAGGGGCTGGTCCGTCGTCTCCCGGCACAGGCCCGGACTTGGCGAGCTCCTTGAGGAGGCCTGGCTTGGCGGTGCTTATGCTGATGGGAGTGTCTATGACGTATTTCTCTTTCATAAAATTCAAATCGTGGTTTATCTTCTTGTCGCCGGCCTTGTCCATGAGCGTCAACGTAATCGGGATGTCGAAGCCGCCCCAGCCCTGCTCCTCGATCTTGAAGGGCGGCTTCTTGAAGGCCCTGATCGGGTTCGTGAAGGTGGGATGCAGGTGGTACGTGACCTTGTCGAACACGGTGGCGGGCACCTCGGCGCCCTTGTCGTCCACGAGCGAGATCTGGATGGCCCACTCCCGCATTGGGAACCCCTCCTGCACCGCAGGGATGTCGCTCAGCACGCGCTGGGTCGTTGTCACGCGCACCGTTCTCTTCACTTCGACCATCTTGTCTGCGCGAGGCTTCCGTGCTGCTCCTGCTGCTGCGCCTGCTGCTCCTGCTCCTGCCTCCGTGTGCTGCTCCAGTCACGGCCGACACACACGCACACACACTCTCTCTCTCTCAGCAACACTCAATGCTGCCGTGCGCCTTGCTGGAAACAGGGACGCTCGTGTGGATCTCTGCCTGCTACCACAGCGCTCTCGTCGCACAGCGGTTCTCTCGCACGCTGCCCTCCTCTTTCGCTCTCTTTCTTTCATTATCTCTCTCTCCCCCCTCCCTCTCTTCCTCCCGTTCGCTCTTTTCCCCCTCGCCCCCCCTCCCCCCTTCCCCCCGGTCCGCCTGCCGCACCAAAAAAAAAAATGCGGCCCCACACCGGGACGGCCTGCGTCGGGCCTCACCCGCCAGCCGCCCGCACACACACACACACACACACATACACCCCCCTCCCAAAGGGGAAAAAATAAAAAAAAAAAATACTATGTGGTGCACGGGTGTATGAAAGACGGAGGCTCAGTCAGTCACATGACAGTGTATCACATGATGCTTGCTTCTGCCGTGCGTACTACTACTACTACTACTACTACGAACACTCAACTTTTTTATTCTCTCTCTTAAAAAAAAAGGGGGGCCATGGTTTGGTTCTTTTATACTCATTAGGAAAGCAAGATGCTCAGTATACACCGCCTCGCTCCCTCTCCCTCTAGAGCGCAATGACTCCAAAGACAATCCCAGCAAGCACAACGGCAACCGTCCAGCTGCGCCCCCGGATCTTGACAGACTCGTTGCTGAAGTCAACGTCCACGTTCGAGATCGGGAGGTTCTTGTATCCGCCAAGCTCCGTGCCCAGCGGATCCGAGCCGCTCGAGTTGCCGCTGCCCGTAGCGTTGCCCGCGAGCTTGGACCCAAACGTGCCCGTTGTGCTCTTCGGCTGCGTGCTGGAAAGCGTCTGCGAGCTCGCGGTCACCGCCGCGGACCCCGTGCCCGTGCTGGACTGCACCTCAGGCTGCAGCGCCGGCATCGGGGTGTTCACCGAGAAAACAGATGAGACAAACCCAACCAGCTCCCTGTAGAGCGAGTCGTTCGCATCAATGGTGTTCGTAGGCTGGCCGTCGCCGATGATGAACTGCAGGCCGTCGTCAGGCGTAGTTTCCGTGGCGGCAGTGCTTGTGGAGGGCACCGTGCTCGAAGACGCGGCGGAAGTAGTGGCTGGCAGAGAGAAGCTCGTGACGGGCGGGTGTACGGAGGAAGTGTCTGAGGTGGTGCTCGAGACGGGCACCTTCGTGGGGGACCGCGCTTTTCTTGTCTCGGACGCTGGCGCGGAGCTGCTGCTGCTCGGGCCTGTAGCTTTGTAGCTGTGGAAGGAGGTTGGCATGGTAAGCGCTGTGCTGTTTGGCGCTGTAAGAGTGTCTGGGCTGGCGGTGACGGGCACAAACACGGTGTGGAGTGTCTCCGTGACGGTGACCACCACCGTAGAGGGCTCGAGCGTTATGTAGACGACGTTGACGAGCTGGTCGAGGTCGACGCCGCTGAGCGGGTTGGGCGGCGCGGCGGGCATGGCTGCGGGAGGAGCTGCGTCGTGGTTGTCCAAGACGTCAAAGTTGAAGACCTTGACCTTTTCTGCGCGGGCGAGCAGGGGCGCGGCGGCTGCGAGTGCGAGGCACGTGCTGAGCTTCATTGCGGGAGTCGGGTGGGGCAGGAAGACGCGGGGGCCGGGGCTCTGGTGCGCTGTACGGTGAACGCGAGGGGAGCTGCTTGCTTAGCAAAAAAGGAGGGATCAGCGCGAGGGGTGTGTTTTTTTTATTTGCAATGTAGGAAGGAGCTCTTCTTCGCTGCCCCCTGCCCCCGCCCCTGCTCCTGCCCGCACCCCCCAGCCCCTGGTACTGCTGTGCAGCGCAAAGAGAAAAGAGGGATAAAAGCCAAGGGGAAAAAAGCCAATCTGGCGCTTAGCTCAACACAGACACACCGGCTCCCAAATAAAAAGAAACACAGCTAAGCGCCCAGTAGCGTGCGGGGCCTGGCAGAAAAGGGGAGGAAGAAGCCGCGCCAGCCAGCCAGCCAGCCAACTCAGCTACAGTGAAGGCTTCGCTGCAGCGGGAAATACACATACACACACCCGTGCACAGAAAGGCGCAGGCTTTCAGGGTTTGGCTGTTTTTGATCTGTCTGTTACAACACTGATTAAAACGTAGATACTTCTATGCTAGCTGCGGGGATAGAGGAGATGGACAGGAAGAAGGGAGTGGGTGACGGGGGGCAGCAAGCTAGTCCTTGAACAGAGCCTCTCTCTTCTCAGCAATTCTCTGCTGTCTTCTCTCTCTCGCAGCCCGGTTTCTCAATCTTCTGGCCTCGGCCTCCTCCTGGAGAGCCTTCTCTCTCGCAGCCTCGGCCTTCGCCTGGATGATGTACTCAACGAGAGCTCTCTTGTGCTTGAAAGTGTTACCCTTGGCAGACTTGTAGAGCGTGTGGTACAGGTGTCTGTCAATCTTGCCAGCGGCTCTGTACTTGGCGAGAAGCCGTCTCAGCACTCTGAGTCTTCTCATCCACAAAACCTGGGTAGGCATTCTAGCCTCGGCAGTACCCTTTCTCTTACCGTAGCCCATGTGTCTTCCGCCTCTTCTCGACTCAGCAAGGGCTCTCGCGTGAGATCTCGAGTGCACGGTGGTAGGCTTCTTCACAATGGTGCCGTTCTTGTACAGCTTTCTGATGGCCTGTCTGGAGTTGGCCTGGGCTAGCTCCGTGGTTTCATTTGGGTCTAGCCAGACCTTTCTCTTACCGCAGCCCAAAACGGACGCAGCCAGTCTCTTCTGAGTACGCAGGTTAGCCCTGTTCGGGGTGTGGTGTTAGTACATGCCAGAGGGGGGTCTTCGTGCATGGCAGCTGCTGCTGCTGCTGCTTCTCTATCGCATGCTCGTCTCACTTACATCTTGTCTGTTAGTCCTGTACAGTATTGCTGCTCGTCGTACAACTAAACCGCCTCTTCTCTTCTTGCCCTCTCTTAGTCTTGCACAAAGTTATTTCACCTCTTTCCTTCTACTCTTTCAAAAATTTTTTGCACTTTCTTCTCCCAGGTTCTCCACCCCGCGCCACGCCGCGGGGGCCGCCGCCGCCGCCGCCTGTTTTCTTTTTCCTCTCCCCCCCGCGCCGGCCCCGCCCGTGCAAAAAGCCCCCGCCCGCCAGGAGAATCCTACTGCACAGTCACTTCTACAGAGAGAAAAAAAATCCCCCGCCCTATTTTGTATCACGTGATATTTTAGCTAAACCCTTTAGTTACACGCATCCGTGCACCGTATATTTTTCTTCCGGAAATTTACCCCCCCCCCTCCGCTCCCTATCCTCTTACTTGCAGCACTAAGTACTATACTGCAGTTTGTGAGAAAAAAAAGGGAAAAAAAAAACTACGCACACACACAGCACTACACTGCAAAGCGGCCCTGTCTTCGAACAGGGGCCGGAACCGTCGCTGAACCACACCAGCAACACACCCAGTATGGCGCACTCTGCAAGATCAAAGTCAAAGCTGAAGTCAAAGGCCGAAAAGGTGGCGCTCAAGACGTCAGACTACTACCGCACGAACGAAGAGCGAAAGCAACGTCTCGCTGAAAAACTGAAAACTAACTTGCTCAAGCAGAAGCAAGACGCCAGCGACGAGACCACCTCGGCCCAAATGGAGGTCGACCCCGCCAAAATAAGCACGTCCGGGTGGAGAAACTCCAGAAGCAGCCAGTACAAGAAAAGTAAGGCTTCCAGAAAGAAGTCTAAGAACAAAACTATGAAGTTTTAAAGTCTCAGGTCGGGGTGTTTTGTTTTCTTCTAGAAATGAACTAAATACAGCCTGCTGCTTTCATGGCGCCTACGCCTACCGCTACACTAGTACTATCGAAAGATGTCCGTGCACATTCGCCTACATAGAACGCGACGAATACAACCTTAATACTCTCCGCCATTGAAAACATCTGTATCTACAGCTGTAAAAATTGTGCTCCGAAATGTGACTGGTGACACCTTGATCTGGGTCTGCGCCGTACAGATCGGAACCGCACCTAAGTAAAAACTGAACGGCAGTATCATCCAGAAATGATCTCACTTTGGAAACGTAAGGGGCCAAAGATTGAGCGGAGCTATCCGATTATTGGTACTGAGCTTTACTGAGCTTGGTATGGAGCGAGGTAATAAAAAACTTGACAGCCGTGGGGTTCGAACCCACGCCTCCGAAGAGACCAGGACCTTAACCTGACGCCTTAGACCACTCGGCCAGACTGCCTATCTGGAGATCACATCAGCCCCTTCACTGGGGAGTGGAGCAATAGCTAAATGGCCCGCCTTAAAACCGACCCCGACCGGTCTTTTTCAAGTGGCCTCCGAAGCCGCCACAGACCCCGAACCTGAATATCCAAGGCCCTTGGATGTTGTCTCTGCAGATGAAGGTCAGCAAGAAGTCTCGTCCCTCTGTAACATCCCTTCACTGCAGGATAAGGCATGCTCACCTCGAACCAGAGAGCAGCTTGTCATCAAGCTAGAATGATGCTACAATCTACTGAAATAAAATAAAGTGAATTAATTACCCTCGTCTGCGCTCCATGTTACCATCCCATTAATGCCCCATAGTAGCTATCCCTTTCTCAGACAAGTTTCAGCAAGATGAATGATCCATCATAGGTTGATTGAATGCCAAACTCGCGGTGATTCGAAAGAGTGGCTCAGACGATCGACGCGTCGATCATTTTGTTTCCGGTTAAGTACGATTCTTGCCGGAAACGTTTGATGTTATTTTTTTGATCAGGACTGTGTATGTATTAATTCTTTATCGAGCAGGTAGGTGATTATCTTAGCTTTGAAATGCTAGCGCTTGGAATCTATGGGCTGAAGTTGAGCACTGTGTCTGCAAAACAAGCATTCCATGGCGTTTCATGCCGGAATTTCTGTCAGCTCGCTGCTTGCCAAACGGCTGGTTGCCCAAGAGGGTTCAAGCTATATCTACAGCCCGGAACCACACACAAGCATTCAGCAAGAGAATGTTCTTTCTACACAACTAACACACAGTCATAGTTTCCAACGGGCGCTCAACAAAACAATTGACCTGTTTGCCTTAAAGGAATATTCACACATCATAAACGGAAAGCTCGAGGATTATAAGGTGAACCTTTTTTCGTGGTCCCAAGGAATACTCGTCACCTTGAACAACATAGTCTTAATATATGAGTCACGCAACACCAGCTTCGAATTGACCCGAATTGTCAAACTTTCCCACTCATCTAAGGTAGTGACTCATGCCTTGGTAAGTCTGCGCGAGAACGGTGAGTATCTATATTGCCTACTAGGTAACTCTTGCATTGTAGTGGTTAGTCTGAAAACATCTGAGATAATTGACCAACTCGACCTTCCACATGCTGTGATAACCGATTTTGTCCTTACAAAATTGAAAAATATTGATCTCTTGCTATGCCGCGGAAACTCGTCCACGTTGAATGCAGTATCGTGCGATTTCAACACACTGCACTGCTCGCCTGCTGTGTATCTGAACTTTCGACCCGCGGGTTTCCTCACCCTTCATCGGCATTACATCTACGTCGTAGGACTGAGGGGAGAAATTCAAGTTTACCGCTATCAGGTGTGGTCAAGATCGCTACTACCCGCTGATCTTTCAGTATTGGTTCTAGCCAGCGAATTTCGTCTTGGAGAGCCCAGTTTTGGAAATGTAACTGACGTTCAGCCTTTAACTCAGGACAAATGGGTGATGACACAGGAGACCGGGTGGGTCATTTATCAGCTCCATAATGGAAAGATTTCTGATTTGGCTTCTTGTCCATTGAATTCTCGCTTTGAAAGGCTAACAACAGATTCAGATGAATTCGAGGGATATTCTTTTGCTATCTTTACATCAAAATCTGACATTATGTACGTAAAAAACGGGATTGTTCACTTGATCAAGAAGCTGGACACCTGCCTGCTGAATATGGCCCAATCAGAAGATAAGTTAATTGGCTTGGTTCGAGATGCGGAAGAAAATGTCTGTCATTTGCGAATATTCGACACTGGCTTGATGGTCTGGAATGCCAGTGCAGCTCTGTCGCTCAATTTTGACCCTTCTTGTGGCCGAGAAGGCTCTCCCTTCTCTAAATCTTTTGAAGACTTCAATTTAGCTCTCAATGCCCAAGATGAAATTTTTCTTACTGATAAAGAGTCCAAAGTACTGAACCGATTGAACTATTCGGGGGCCGAAATCCAGGATGCGTTTGAGGTGACAACTTTGAAGAAGCAATTCCCCAATACTAGATGGATTGTGCTAGTTGACCAAAAAGGCTTGGTCAGTATTTTCATGATGAACTCAAAACTGAATCGGTTGTTTAGCAGACTAGCCGTCGAAGCGAAGGAGTGCGAATGCATCAAGTATCTTGTGAATACCCATTATTTGGAGGTCTGTTCGCTGGCTTCGGAAACCCTGTTCATTAACTTGGAAAGCTTATCTTTGACCAATGGAAAGGTGCCTCTCACTGATACGATAGAGCTTTATCGTTCAGGATCATCCATAAGCATGGGCGAGTTCCCACAAATTAACAATTACTTCCTTTTTGAGAACAGTGCGGTTATGTTCCCATTTGAGTATCTTGTTAAAGATGAAAAAACAAAGAAAGAGTTGAGGGCCACACTTTTATCTCAGAACCACAAATGGAATTGGATATCAGCATCCGATAGGATCTCTCCCTATACAGTGGTATACAATACTGACTTGACTTTGAATGCACTTTCGATGGAATTCATTATTCTCCTTGGAGTTTTATCTGACAAAAATAGCTACCATGCAAACGAATTGTTTCTTTCCTACGCTGTTGAGAACTTTAGTCACAGTTTTTTGACCAAGCTATGTTCTTTCTGTGTTTCATCAAAAATTGAAATATCTCAAAAAGCTATGGAACTGTTAGATGAAGTCCTGGCGGGTATTGGGGAATCCTATACTGAGCTATTGGATACTTGGGGTCGGGAGATAAAACTGGATGTTTTTGATGCAGATGGGAACGAAGTCAACCTGATTTATTCAGTACTTGTGATTGGTTTCACGCTTTCAAATCATAGATTGTCTGCTGTGAGACATAGAGACGTACTGAAAACGTTTATGGAAACATATATGAACTTGTTGCTCTCTGAAAATAAAGTAGTGGCAAGAATAATGCTTGTGTTGATGAAGAAGTTGGATTTCCACTTGTTTACTATGAAACTCATCAATCCTTTAGACTTGCTACAAGCTGTGTTGATTACTAGAACAACAGCCATGAACAAAAAGTGTGCAGCAAAATTCAATTGCTGTAATGAGTATTTGAAATCGTTCTTCCAGAGGAATCAATCGTGTTTGACTGTGCTCCTATGTGCGCTTCTGGAATCGTCGTTAAATCCTGCTGTGTCTGGTACCGCGGTGCTGGATTTTATCAATTACATGTTGATTGAGTGGCCTCAGGATGTATCACCCAATAACCTCTATCTATTGATAGAGTCTCTCCTTTTATTTCAGAGAGTATCCGGGGTTTCCAACAGCAAGCATCCCTTCTGGGTCGATACGTTAGACCTTACAGGGAGTATTTTAAGTACTTACTACAGAGATTACATTGACTGGGATAGCATGCAGCACCAAAAAACTTCGTTCGTCGATGTGAGCTTTAATGGAGGGTACCTTTGTGTAATGCTCGACGACGAGAAGTTGAATCTTGGTTACAAAGGAGTGGTGTTCATGAATAGCGGTATTCATCATAGACATCCGGGGAAACATTGTGGGATGTTGCCCCTGAAGCTAGGCCAGTCTGAGCAAGTCGCTGACAGTGGATTGATTGCCATACAGAAACGGATGGGAGCGCCCAAAACTTTTCTGAAGCCGAGGTTTTCGCCCACTGGCACGACGCTGGCATGCTTCGACTTTTCCAGCTATACTATCCAATTGTGGGACCTGCGCAGGACGACCAAGGATGTGCTGGATGTCTCTGCCGTGAGGAACTCTGATATTATTCTGCAGGTTCCTGACTTTGACTCACTCCTTATCCAGTCTTTTCTGGGCCAGAGTCACGGGTCTATACATAATTGGACGAATGTATCGACTCTCGACATTTTACACGGGCTGCAGATCAAGACAGAGATGAAAAGTTCGGCGCACCCAAGCCACACTCCTCCGCAGACTGTTTCAGAGACGGTGTCCTGCGCAGGCCTCTCTGTGGTCGACCTGCTGGAGAAGTATCTCGCTGTCTTTGACGACCTGAGATACCAAGATCTGGATCTGGAGTGGATCTCCAGCGACAATCTGGGGCTGAAGCTGCGCGGGCAGATTGTTTTTGTTTTCACTGTAGACACAGCTAGCTAGGGCCCGCGTGCGGGAGTGGGGCGTTTTCCTCCTCAGGGTCAGGCGCAGCCCTCCATTCCGTCGTACTATTGGTGGCTCTCCCAGCGGTCGTCTTAGCAGCTCCTAATAGCAGAACCTTTTTTTTTCTAAACGATTTGCATCCCTAATCGGTCGTTGTTTTTCTCACGACCCTTTAGTTAGCTGATCAAAGCAACCTCCAGGCAACCCGCAGAGAGCAGTACTAAAAAAAGAGCCCTCCCCTCCCCGTCTCTCTCTGAAGAGGTTCGCCATTGCTGACTTTTGTACTCAAAGGGAGCCCTCCGCCGCATTCCTGCCCCTCACCACCTCTGGAACGCGCACATCGCCAGCTCGCGCTCTGCCCTTGCTGCTTGACACAACAGGAGAGCCTCAATTGCTGTCGCTGAGGATCAATATAGCAAAACCTGGTGCTCGATAAGCAGCTCCCCGGCCTCCCACTGAAAGATGAAGATTCTCCTGCTTAGAATCAGCGAGACAGGAGAACCCATTGCGGACAGTCGCGGGGGCGTCCTCACGTTCCCCGCGTGCCCGCCGGACGCAGGGGCAGCCCCAGGCGCGCCCGTCTTCGTCCTGCGCTTCTACATAGTGGCAGGCTCGGAGATAACAAATAATGGGTCCATCTGGATCAATGCGCCGCCAAAAAAACACAGGGCCTACAAGAGAGATAAGTACTACCGGCATAAGATCGACTCCTCGTTCTACCAGGACTCGTCAATTGACGTGAAAATATACGCGCCAGGGTCCTACTGCTATTACATCGGATACAATTCATTGCAAGACGACGACTCGGAGAAGTTCATCACCACCAAAAAGTTCTATTTTGTCGTGCCTCCGTCGCTGTTCTGCAATGGGACATATCTGCCCATGAACTCCATTAGCATGCAATCGATGGTCTCCAAGTGGATGGGAACAGATGTCGCCACCGAGTGGGAGCCGTTCTTTGGAGAAGTGTCCAGAAAAGGGTACAATATGATACATTTCACACCACTCCAGCAGAGAGGAGAGTCCAATTCGCCCTATTCTATATACGACCAACTCATGTTTGACCAAGCCGTATTTAAGAACGGGGCGGACGACGTCAAGCAAATGGTGACCAGTTTAGAGAAGAACCACAACATCTTATCAATGACGGACGTAGTCTTTAACCACACTGCCAGCAACTCTCAGTGGATACGAGACCACCCAGAAGTAGGTTACAATCAAGAAACCGCTCCACATTTACTGTCTGCTATTGAACTTGATTCTCTTTTGCTCCATTTCAGTAAGTATATGAAATGGCATGGATATCCAACTGTTATTGATAATGTGCAGAGTCTCCTTAAAGTAATGGACGGAATCAAAATACATGTTTTGGGTGAATTGAAACTTTGGCAGTATTACGTTGTGGATGTAACCAAACACCTTAAGGAATTGGAGGCTTGCTGGAACTCATCACATGATAAGACTACATGTGCCATCAAGATACCGAAAGATGTTGCCTCTAGCTTATCAGCGACGGCCAAATTTGTAAGGCAAATTTGCGCCAAAAAGGAATTCCAGCTAAGAGAAAGAAATGGAAATGCGCTTGAGACTGATGAGTTCGTGAAGGTCCTTTCTTGCCTTTATGGCGATATCACCTTCGCCGAACTGAAGCCTCATGCTCATAGAATTTTGGATGAGATCAACTTGCCATTGTATAAAGAGTATGATGACGATAATAACGAAATACTAGAACAATTATACAACCGAATCAACTATCAAAGACTTGAAGAGCATGGACCGAAGCTCGGTGAAGTGACTGAGGAAAACCCTTTGACGGAGCCATATTTTACTAGATTTCATGACGCCTCTGGAAAATCGTGGGCTTTGGCAAATAACGGTTGGATATGGGGCGGCAATCCCCTTGTGGATTTTGCATCCAAAGATTTAAAATGCTATCTAAGAAGAGAAGTGATTGTTTGGGGAGACTGTGTAAAGTTGAGGTACGGCTCCAAACCTGAGGATTCGCCTTATTTATGGGAAAGAATGATTGAATACTCCAAACTGTCTGCATCTCTCTTTCATGGTTTCCGGATTGATAACTGTCACTCAACTCCACTTCCTGTTGGAGAGGCTCTGCTTGATGCTGCAAGAGAAGTTAATCCTAACCTGTACGTTGTTGCAGAGTTGTTCACGGGTAGCGAGGAGCTTGATATTATATTTGTGGAACGGTTGGGTATTTCTTCGCTGATCAGAGAAGCTATGCAGGCCTACTCAGTAGGTGAGTTGTCTCGACTAGTTCATCGCCATGGTGGAAGACCAGTTGGGTCCTTTAGGTGGCTTCCTCTCGATGAACTGGCCATTCCGGCTCATAAAGATGATTTTTCCAAGAGAGATGCTGAAGACATTCAAAAGAAATCTGAAATTCCTATTCCAGAAGTGGTGACTTTACAATCCCCACATGCGCTGTTTATGGACTGCACACATGATAACGAAATGCCGGCTGAAAAAAGGACTGTCGAAGATACCCTTCCAAATGCCGCGTTGGTGTCATTTTGTTCTTGTGCTACAGGAACCACCTTTGGTTATGATGAATGCTACCCAGCTCTTTTGAATGTTGTTCAAGAGACCCGCCGTTATACTTATGGAAGTGGGATTGGAGAGGTGAAACGGAAGTTGAATTTGATAAGAGATGAAATCGCAAGTCAAAGCATCGATGATATGGAGTGTAATGAAATGCACGTACATCATGAGGGGCAGTTTATAACTGTCCACAGAACTAATGCGAAGACTGGCAGAGGATATTTTCTGATAGCCAGAACGAAATTTTACCAGGATGGTGATCAGAAGCTATCACCTATTGCCCTGACTGGTACCCAGGTTGAGCATAAGTTTGCATATTGTCTTTCTAGATCAGGTGATAATCCAATTGCAGGACCCGATGACAAATATGTCAAGTCAATTCCGGTGGACCTGACCCTACTTCCACCGCTTGATGTGAAGTTCGACAATGAAACGGGACGCAGTGTAATCACTCTCCCAGATTATTTCCCACAAGGTTCCATTGCAGTTTTATCGACTTTCATTGAAGGCTGTGATGAGGCATTAGATTCATTTGTTCGTACCGGCGCAATTCAAGCTTCTCAGAATTTGGATCTGATTGATATCAATGCCATTCTTTACAAGTGCGAATCTGAGGAGCGTGACGCCAGCGCAGGTACCGATGGTGTTTACAATGTGCCAAACTTTGGAAGATTAGTTTATGCTGGTATTCAAGGATGGATCTCTCCCTTGAAGTCAATAATCAGATCCAATGATCTTGCACATCCGTTGGCTGAACATTTAAGAGATGGGAACTGGGCACTTGATTACATACCTAATCGCTTGGTGAAATTCGAGCCAAACAAACCGGCAGTTACTGAGTTTAGACAGTGGTTAGAATCGAGGTTTTTGAGGATTAAGGATGTTCCTTATTTCCTGGTACCAAGATACTTTTCATTAGTTGTGGGAGTTGCATATGAAGCTTTGAGATTGAAAGCACTCTCCTTAATGGGTACCAAAATCCAACAAAGTACTCAATTTGTTCAAAGTTTATCATTATGTTCAATACAGATGGTTGGTCTCATGAGAAGCGCATCAATTAATCCATTTACATCCATCCCATCAATGGCTGCTGGTTTGCCTCATTTCAGCTACGACTTCATGAGATGCTGGGGTAGAGACGTGTTTATCTCAGTGACTGGTTTGCTTATTGTGACGGGAAGATATGAGGAAGCGAAGCAGCATATTTTGAATTTTGCAATGACACTGAAACATGGACTCATTCCAAACTTGCTGGGATCGGGTAAGGAGCCTCGGTACAATGCTAGAGATGCCGTGTGGTTTTTCTTCGAATGTATCCAAAATTATATTGAAAACTCACCAAACGGGAATGAAATTCTGGATTGCAAAGTGAAAAGAAGATTCCCATTGGACGATACTTATGTGAAGTTTGATGATCCTAGAGCATTCGGCTATGAAAGTTCCATAAGGGAAATTATGTATGAAATATTAAGTCGTCATGCCGCAGGAATCAGTTACCGTGAAGCAAACGCGGGCCCCGCTATTGACTCGCAGATGAAGGATGAAGGATTTAATGTGAATATCCATGTGGAGTGGTCCACAGGTCTTATCCATGGAGGCAACCAATTTAACTGCGGTACTTGGATGGACAAAATGGGTGAGAGCGTTCGTGCAGGAAACAAAGGATTTCCTGGTACCCCTAGGGATGGTGCTGCTATTGAAATTAATGGGCTTTTGAAGAGCGCACTTCGCTTTGTGATCAAGCTGAATGAAAAGGGACTTTTTGAGCCTACGAGTGTCAAGACACAGGATGGGGAAACTAAAACTTTCACGGAATGGAACCAGCTTTTATTGGATAATTTCGAACGATGTTATTACATTCCAGAAGATCCCTCTTTAGATCCTCAGTATGAAGTGAACGGATCTATTGTCAACAGGAGGGGCATTTACAAGGATCTATATAAGTCAGGCAAAGAGTACGAGGACTATCAGCTTCGAGGAAACTTCCCGATTGCCATGTGTGTTGCTCCTGAGCTATTCACTCCAGAATATTCCTTGAAATGTATCCAACTAGCTGATAAAACTTTGAGAGGGCCGATTGGCTTGGCCACGTTGGATCCTTCGGATCTCAACTACCGTCCCTATTACCATAACGGTGATGACACTGATGACTTTGCTACCTCAAAGGGCCGGAATTATCATCAAGGTCCCGAATGGTGTTGGATTCTAGGATACTTTTTGAGAGCTTACCGTTATGCTCATCTTAGCTCACATCCTTCATGCTCCAATGACACAGGCTCGCCAACCGATTTTCTTCATCAAATGCTCTCTAAACGACTGACGGCGCTGAAAAAGTGGATCTACGAGAGCCAGTGGGCAGGACTGACAGAATTGACTAACAAGGGTGGCGACTTCTGTGGTGATTCCAGCCCGACTCAGGCATGGAGTGCGTCTTGTCTACTTGATCTTTATCGTGATGGCTGGATCACGGATGGCTTTTCACCTAAATAATTCAATAAACATTATATTCATCTCCATATGGAGTCAAACGTACTTGAATGATCTATAGATTCCTCGTTTTTGATTACCGGTTCTTCAAATTTGATTGAAGGATCCTCGCCTTTGATCACGACAGGAAGATCGCTCTCTATTTCCAATGGAAAGCTTAAGAAAGGATCGTTGATGTATGAAGATAAGTTGAATTGCTTAGAAGCCGCGCTCGGAGATGAGCATTGCATACCAGGAGCAGGCAGAAGTGAATTTTTCTGATCTTCAGATATGCATATGCTTTGGGGATTGACGGCCCCCTCAAGAGAGATGTTGGCAGGGATGACGGGCTGTTGATCCCTCTGCTGCCTATGTGTTGTTCGTTGTTGTAGATGTTGTCGTGAAGGGGTGAATGGTTGGCAAACCCCTCTTTCGCCTAAAATTAAAGGAGGGGGTTTGGTCAATGGTAAGTGAATTCTTCTTACTGTCGTCTCAGTCTGTTTTGGATCATCAACCCTCAAAAACTCCCACAGCAAAATTGATCTTACATTGCTCTTGTTGATGCTCTCTAAGGTGGGGCGCTCGTTAGTGATATCAAGGGTCGAACCTGCACAAAATATTACCTGTTGCATGGTGATACCTTTTATACCTTTTGAAAGCACTTCCAATTCGTCTCTAAAACTTTGTGGAGACCTAACAATCTTGCGGATACCTTTGAAGAAATCCCGCCAATAGTTGGTTCCCAGCTTCAAAGTTAAGAAAGCATCTTTAGTACCTGTGTGCGCATCTATTTTGCTGGCGTTGGTCGTCAATTTTTGCAGGGTCGTGAGCACCAGCCTTCCAAAAGAATATATGCATGTCAGACAGTGATAGTTCTTGTCCGATGATGGCAGCCCTGAGAGGACCAGATCTGCAGAAACATTGTACTGGCCAGACGTGAGGTCCCCATCTATATTGGGCGTTACCATCTTGATCATGCCATGAAGTATTGGTACGGGCGGTATTGAGCTCTCATACACGTTGATAGCATTATTATGGGCACTACCTGTATTGACTGAACTAGCATTAGCATTATTTCCTTGATAAAGCTTGATGTTCCTTCCCGGCTGTGTTTGCTGTTTTATTTCATGAATCAAAGTAAATAGTTGTGGGAAGCGGTACTTGATGTTTGCGTTGGTCCTTATTCTCAATGGTGACTTCAGGAAGTCAGTGCTCAAGGAGGAAAATGCATGCGAGTCGAGAGGTCGGCCGTGGTTGATATAGTTCATAGCAAACGTTTTTAATTGAATGTCCACTCTCGCAAGGTGCTCCAAAGTCACTGTCGTTCTACGGACTGGCTTGGTAGGAAGGGAGGGAGGTGTCGTTGTCGTACCACCGATCTGTCTGGCGTCGTCCAGGCCTCCCCCAAAAGATTTGGATATGGATATCTGGCCGAATTCTTCTTGGAAGCGGCGGATGGTCTCTTCACAGTCAGGAGGGCCATCGACAATCAGTCTCATGAGTTCGTTATCTTTGTTGAGGTTTTTCATGACCTGTATATGCGAAGACACCTGCTTGCGGGTGCGGTACTGGCCTGTCTTAGCCAGTATGTAGTCCGAAATGAGCTCATTGCGGCCGAATGCCCGGCCGCTCACCTTGATTTTGTTCAACCCTCTCTTTGGAATCAGCTTGAGGGCCTCCTCGAAGGCCTGCTGGACGTCGGCGTTCCACTTGTCGTGGTCGTCTCGTTCTCTTCTGTCGCGAGCGGGCTCTGGGGTCCGCGCGTTTAGCTCATGCCGGCTCCGTTTCAGGGTCGGCGAGCCGGAGTCGAAGGAGTCGTCGCAGGCCTGTTCTAGGCCCCTCTTGAAGTCGCGCTGGCTCTGGAGCATGTACTTCTGGTGTCCGGCGTCGTCGAGGCGGATGTCCACCACGAGAGAGTCCATGCCCGCGACGGGCATGCGGCCCTGCGTGCTTGGGGGCGTGAGCATGGGCAGCATCCGCCCGGTGAAGGGTGTGTTGTTGGCTCCTGGCGGCTGGGGCTCGCCCGCGCGGCCCTCCTTGTCCATTAGTCTGTCAGACATTGTGCTGTGCGCTCAGGGCCATCCATAACACGCTCCACTGGCGCTCTTCCGGTCGGATGGCAGTGGCGGTAGCAGTAGCAGCAGCAAAGAGCAGCTAGCAAGAAGTACATGCCTCAGAGGAGCGCAAGCACTGGATAAATGTCAGCATCCCGCACCGTTCCCTCCCCTCCGGCCCAGTGTGTGTGCAATAAACAAACACACACACGCACGCATGCAAAGTAACTTTTTTTAACTCCTAAACGGCACCAAAAAGCGTGTTTTGGGGCAGTGCCACTGCCACAGGGACGGGCAGTGCCAAAAAAAGTCTCTTGCCCTATCCGGCGACACCTCCCTCCGCTCCGCTCCCTCCCCGGAGCGCGTCTCGTTGACCCGCGTCGCGCAGCTTGCAGGCCCGCCCCTGGCATGCAGCGGCCTGGTATCGCGGCAAAAGCAGGGCTCGCCGGACAGGGCTCGGCGTACAGGGCCGCCGGCCGCCCCGCTCACAGCCCCGCTCACAGCCCCGCCCACAGCCCCGCCCACAGCACCTAATCGTCGTCTTCGCCGCCACTCTCCGAGGAGGACACCAGGTACTCGGCGTAGTCCTCAGCAGAGGCAAACGTCGGCAGCCGCGCGCGCTTCTTCGAACGCGCGGCTGCTGCGCCCCGTGCTCTTCTCTTTCCGCGCGAAGAGTCGTCCTCCTCCGCGTCGCTGCTCTCTTCCGCACTCAGATCATCCTCTGCCTGTGCCGCAAACTGGTCACTGTCGTACTCGTCATCCTCAGAACCCAGTAGTTCACCAACGTCCGCCTCAGATAAGCTCTCTGCGCCCGCAGACTCCTCGCCCGCAACGTCCGCATCGCTCTCCTCAGCTTCCTCGTCGATAAACCGTACAAGACCGTCCTCCTCATCCTCATCCTCATCCTCATTCTCTTCTTCTTCTTCTTCTTCTTCTTCTTCCTCGTCCTCATCCTCAGATAGCTCACCCAGGCTGTCCGCAGAGAAGTCGTCGTCGCTGAAATCAATGTCCTCGTCTTCGAGCTCGTCTCCCTCGGCTTGAGGGTTCGACTTCACAAGCGCATCCCACACCGTCTCTTCGTCCAAATCGGAGTCAGATTCCTCGAACGCATCACTGGCCTTCTTGTTGATCTCCTTGTCCATCTTAGAAGCTACCATCTTCTCCTGCTTGGTGCTAAAGTACTGGTAGATAAACTGGTCCAGTGGACTGATCTCCCGCTTGCTCAGCCAATCCTCAGCATTGGCAGCAGCTCCTCCGCTGACAGCCGACTTGAGAAGGAGGCTGCCCGTCTTCGACCCTCCTAAAGGCTGCATAAGTGATACACCCTTCGCAGAACTAACACTCTTGGGCTTCTTATACACAAATCTGTCAAGGAAATGTGAGAGAGAAAACAAGCCTAAATCAGGCTTCGTGATAGCCGCCTTGCTGTCGTCAGTCTTCAGTAAAGCGTTCGCGTACAATGAAACCGTAGGGTGATAGTGGTCCGCAAAGTAATCAAGCTCCCACAGTAAAGACTTATCGGCATTCGCGAACCTCGGATCGCGCTTCTTCGGATCATAAGTAGCATCGCCGTCTTTATCGTCAACCTTTTTTACAACAAGGTTCTCCAGCAACTTCCTCACTTCTGGAGTTTCCCTTTCCAACATGACCAGCAAATATATCATACCACTCACCGTTCCAATGTTGATCCAACTCAAACACACCTGGCATATTCTCTTCACAAAGGACAGTACTCGGCTCTTATTTTCATCCTCCTTCAGTGCGGTGAACAGTAGATTCAGATATATCGCTTGTTTAGAAGAGTCTAGTAACCTTTCATCAAGCAACGACTCATACAGAGTGGTGTAAAATCTGTCACTTTGCCGGACTGAAAGTCCCTTTGAGGACGTGAGAATGTTATGGATTAAAAGCAATGCTTGAACTGATGTGTTGAAGTTGGCTGAGTGGGCAGCACGATAGAGGTCATCCATATGACTCTCAAATACAGTGGCAGGAAGATTGGAGAAAGAGAAAGCACGGTTCAATCCAGTCAATATGGCAGCAAACATCTTGGAGTTTTTCTCTTCCACTACCTCCAAATCAGTTTTCTCGTTCTTAACTGACTTCCCACCGTGCTTCCCCTTTTTGAAGTTTCTCTTTCTTCGACCTTCCTTCTGATGCTCTGATTGCTTGAGCTTAGGAGCCTCAGAGTTCTTGCTTTCTATTAAAACCTTTGCAAATACAGCAAAATATGCTTCAACCAATTTATTTGCAAGTGTTTCCTCAGCCCGAGTTAAAATAGTCTGGTTCAAGGTAATCAACGAATAGTACGTAGCATGGTGTTCGTTGTTCTTCCTGAAAACAATATCAAGAACAGCATCCACAATGATGGATTTCATTGCAGGGTGTTGTTGCTCTAAGAGTAAAAGCTGATATGACGTTTTTGAGCTGACCTGTTTGTCCATGTCACCGAGCTTGTTAACACTAAGTCTCAACAGATTTGCCTCTTGTTCAGGCTTGGCTTTCAAAAGGTCGCACATGTAGCCGACCACCTTCAGTCTTACGTGCGTGATCGAATCATGCGATAGTTTCTCCAGAATTTCGATGAAATGGAAAAATTGCTTTTTCAGGTAGTCTTCAAAATAGTAGAGGGCTAACCGCTGGTCTGTCATGTTGTTACTGAACGCTTGCTTGTCGAAGTATTTCAGCTTTCTATCGGGAGGTATAACACCGTTCACGAATAAATCAGCAAAAGCATGTATCCCTTGCAACGCGGCTGTTCTTGACTTTTTGTCGCATATTGACAAAAGAGAGTCAATTGCTTTAATGTTGTGCAATGGAGCTTCTTGTATCAGCAATGTAAGAGCCGAGATCTTATCGTTCAAAGTACCTCCCGTTAATATCTGTGACAAGAACTTTTTCTGTGATGAAGTTCTGTTGAACTCTTCCTGGTAAAGGGCATTATCATCCTCCACAATTTTTTGGGCCCTGCGAAAAAGATCGGCGATCTGAAACTGATCGAGTCTCTCGTCGTGCTGCCCGCTCTTGGCTGCTATGTTATACCAGTCGTTTCTGGCAGGAACTACCAGTTTATCTGTTCTGACCGAGCTCACATCGTCAATCTTATCTTTTCCGGCCTTTGGCAAATCTGCCTTGGGCTCCTTCTCTTTGTGAGAGCTGGATGCCTCAGCAGTCTCTTCTTCTGGCGCCACTATCGGATCATAGTCATCAAGCCCAATGGACTCGACCAGTTTCTTCAAATCTTTTCTCAGCCTGGAGTCCACCGGCTCAGCACTGGCCTCGAACTCCTGTTCACTATCCTCATTATCCTCTAGTGTTTCGAGCAGTCGGAGATCCTCCTCGGTTGCGCCCAGCTCGAGCGCCTCGCGCCTTAGTATATCGCGGCCACTAACGGCCGACTCTCGTCTGGCGCCCTGGCCAGTCTTCTTGAAGCCGCTCTTGTCAGCGTGCTTCTCCTCTCTTGGCTGGCTTCGCTTCTTGCTATCAGAAGTGGCATTATTATTGGAATCAGCTCGTTTCTTCCCTGTTCTGCTCTTTTCAGCAGCCAGCGAGCTCGCCACTTTCTCCTTCAGCGATGACAGGTTCAGAAGCGGGACACTCATATTGTTCCTCAGACTCCACAGCTCTATGGCAAACGTACTGAGACCACACAAACAGCGCTGTCTTCCCGCTTGTAGAGAGACATCCCATATATCCCTATAACTAAAATTTTTCTCTCTCTCTATCTACAGATGCACGATATAAAAAAAAAATTCCCTTCTCAGCTTATGTAATCTAAGAGGGGGGGGGGGTGTTCCATAAGTTGAGATCCCCGTGGTAGTCAAGACGTGCGGCCCTTCCCCGCCTCGCCCGCGTTGCTTGAGGCGCTGCCGCTGCCTCCTTTTCACCCAGCAGCAGCAACAACAGCAGAGTGCGGGGCCGGGCCCCACATATAGCCCGGGACGAGGTGGGCGCTGAGAGGTCGTCTGACAGGCGGTGAGTATCGGCTGATCTCCAGCAGCGGTGCTTCTGAAACACCCAAAATTTTTCAAACCGCATGCTGTATATACATATATATACATCCATACAGCCTTGTGTCGCATACGATACGACACTTTTCATGCATGACGAATAGCGAGTGCCAGAAGAGGAGGGATTAGCAAGGCGCAGGAGTCCTGCATCTGTAGTTTCCTGTATCTGCAACCGCTGGCGGAAACCAAAAAAAAACCTATGCTTCTTGAGAGAGCAGGCCAGCTGGCTAGCTAATCCTCTGGAACCCCGACGAAATTTCACCGCGCGCTTCGCAAGTGTCTCTGCACAGCTGGTAGTGTGGATAATGCAAAAGAAGTCAAGGTTGGAGATATTTGGTGGTGCGCTCATGCTGGTACCAACCCAACCGCGAGCTCTCCATGATGGCATACTATCACCGTATTTGGAGTTGTTGTGAGAACTGGCAAAGATAAAAAAAGGCTCACAAAAATATGGGCTGTCTGGCCATGTGCCCAACAGTTCCCACATCCCAAGGTCGTCAGTGAAACTCAAGGCATAGCGGCCGACTGGGTGAGACAAATATGCCCTTCGTGATTATATGCATAGTATAACAGCAGACATGTAGCTTGGGGGATCATCTCACAAATACCCTGAACATGATGCAAGAAAGTACCCCAGATTTCGCATATGTGTTCACATATGAAAATCTATAAAGTCATTAATAATTAGTTTGATAAAGTCGTTCAAGTGCGGCAGGAGATGCATGTTGAACACGGAGTGATTCAGCACCAGGCTTAAAAACTTTTTGAACTCTGCAATAATCTCATCCCCGCCAGCATCCTTGGCGGAGTAGTTATAGTACATCGACGCAACAATCAGTAATTTTTCTAATCCCTTCAAATCATTGAAATAGAGGAGCGATGATGCAAGAAACATTTCAAACCCATCGCCAAGAAAGGTGCCGGACTTAATCAACTGATTTAGTGTCTTGAAAAGTTGCAAGAGCTGAATTTTCTCTAGTTTCCACCCATGACCTCCTTCGTTCAAAGAAGATATAACATGCGATAGGTAGTACATGTCCAATCTTAGACAAGAATTATTGATGAAAAAAAACACATTATCTTCTTTAGTTAGCTTCGAAGACGCCCCAGACTCATAGTACAAATGCACTAACTGATGATTTGGAGCTACCACATTTTGATAGTATTCGGTTGTCAAAGGATCAGACACGACTACTGTTTCCGTGCTGTAAGGATACCCAATAATCAACGGTTGAACTAATTTCTGACTTTTGATATAATTCTCAAGTTCTACTTCAACAGATGATGATGCATATTCTTCTTCTTCTAGCTTTGCAAACACAAAGTACTTGTAATTTTGCAGCTTTAACTGGTTCAAATAGGTGGTGAATGCGGGAAATATCACCGTCCTCAACTTCAGCAGGTAAGATGAGAGAGCCAAATAAATGGTTTCATCATCGTGATGGTCATTGAGTAAAGACTCTATCTTGTTGTCCAACTCCAAGTCAATTGCGGGTATTGTATCAGACTGTTGTCCAAAACTGCTTAATAATGGGTTCTGAAAGCTGAATCCAATCTGAAAAAAGTTTGAGTTTCTTGATGAAAGGAAGTCTTCCGCCTTTAGGCTATCAATCAGGGGATATATCTTGGAATCCCAGTTAGTGGTCTCTCCACTGATCTCTGATACATTCTCACTGATCTGGGTAAGAGAGCTAGGTGCTTGAGAAACAGAGGACCCCCGTTTGAAAAAATGACGAATCTTGGACTCAGCATTGGTAACGAGACTTGACCTTCGAGTTGTCCCATCTGACTGCAAAAGGGGCTCTGTCCCCCGACTTGGAGAAGAACTGATCAACATTTCGCTGGCATCCAAATCAAAAAAGACATCCCATTTCAGCTTTTCTTTCAAAAGGATGTTTGCTGTACCGATCAAATAATATGTAGCATTGTCCACCAGAGGTAACATTCCGAGATCAAAGATGGGGTAGAAAGGATATCGATCAAGCGCTAATAACATTAGTGATTTAATCGTATCCATCAACTCATTGTAACATGTCTCGTAACAGTAGAGTACAATTCTTTTTTTCAGTAAGATGGCATTCAAGATGGCGTGAAGAGGAGAAATGTCGGCATAGGGGACAATCGGGTGGGCTTCATCTCCAGGCGGCACCAAGGCCGTTTTTGCCAGTCGCTGCAACAGACAGCGAAAGTTTGATTCTGTTTTCGTGTTAATGCCAAATTGAAACAAGGGCGATCCAATTAGAGAAGTGATTGAAAACTGGATGGGGAATTTAACTTTACCGAGAGCGACAGATGTCTTTAATGTATCTCCAGCTCTTGTGAAGTGCGAGTTGTTGATGGTCAGAGGAACATTAGGATTCACCAGCCTCGACAAGATGTATCGCCTGTGAGAGGAAAAGTCAAATTGATAAAGAAGCTCGCCTAGTTTCAGCTGATTTACACCCACCAAGGCCTGCTCTACGGAGTGGAAATCTGTTGACTCAGCATTCGACGGGAACAGTTGATGCAGAATATAGGTCATCATTGGTTTGAAGGCTTCAAAAATGGGCAATCGGGTGATTATTGATATGCTCTTGGCTGTTGCATTCCGATAGCTTTCGTCGCGCTGGAAGTAGCTGACAGTATAGAGGTAGCAAGGCTTCGTGAAAGGGGGCTGCTCCTCTAGACTGAGTAGGCCTGTGTCACTGTCCATGTACAGCACCATGATTGTCTGGTGCTCAACATTCAGGTATTTGTGCATGTTTGGCGGCATCAGGAGGTCTATGGCATACTCGAGCTGGTCCGAGACGAGGGGCAGGTTCGACGGGACCTGTTTTCTGACCTGGATCCCCTTGAGCTTATCGAACTCGCAGGCAATGATGTAATCCACGGCATTTCGCTTGAGGCGTTGGGAGAACATGGCTGACAGCCTTCAGCCACCCATCAAAGCGACGACTTCGGGCTCGCTTCCGAGGTCTCAATTGAGTGCTCTAGAGCTGTCGCGTGTGGCTTGGCAACACGGCTCCTTCCGCAAGGTAAAGAAAGCCTCCCGCTCCCCTCAGCTTCAGATTCTTGCTTGTGTATCTCAACAAAAAAAAAATAGAGGGGCAGTCTGCCTTGACAGTGAGTAGGCCACGTCGCACGACGCGTCGATGCGCTTAGTGTTACCCGGCCGAGTAATGAAAGAGGAAAGGTTGTTGAAGCTACCTGCTTTTTTCTTTTTTTTCTTTCGGGCAATTCCATCGCTCATTTTAGAAAAACGCCTCCTCTGCGTCCTCTTTCGCCACGTTGAAGAAACTCTGCCTGAGGTCTGCTAGACAGCTGCTGAACTCACTCTGTGTCAGACATCTCATAGAGCGCAAGCTGCTGGAGGGGAAAACATCGTCATGTCCGCTTTAGAACAATCGCTAGACGCAATCATTGCGTCGAACAAGAAGGCTGCACCAAAGAAGGTGGTGAAGAAGCCTACTAAGGTTATCAAGGCAGCCGTCGGTAAACGGACACCCATCAAAGCCGGTAGAGCTGGAAAGGCCGCAGTTGTTGTGGCCAAGCCTGCAAAGCCAGTGACTGCTATCGAGTACGCTTCGAAGGTGGTTGTGCATGGTTTACCGAAGGATATCAAGAACGATACTGTCAAGGTATGTCTTCGTTGAGGGGTTTTTTGGGTTAGAGGGGTTTTGAAAACCCTGCTGCTGGTGATACTATACAAGCATGGGGGATATGTTTCTTTCGATCTTCTCAGGTGCCGGTACTATTTTGCCTCTTGAAATGAAAAAGCACGGGCCTTGTGTTGGTGCCTGGATCACATCTGACAGCAATGAATGAGCTGAGCTCGCTCTGTGGATTTTAGAAATTCTTGCAGAGAGGTTGGTGCCGCCAAGAAAAAGGAAGGGAACGCCGCCTCTCGTTCCGAAAAGATTACTGCTGGTTTTTGCCACATTTTTTGTCCTCCTGATTGTTCTGTGTTCAATACGTGGGTATTGGATGTAAATGCGGACAGAGACTCTGGTATGACGAGCCAGGCCACTTCCCATATGCAATGGGTCTGACTTCTTAACTGAACGTTGGCTCGCGCGTTTATTGCATAGTGAGCAAACCAACAGTGTCTTTGGAAATAGATGCAAAAGGGTTCTAAACTATTCCCGCAGAGCATGTTTGTCGTTGTCGCGGCGCTGTCCGGTCTGGGTGTCATTGACAACTATGAGCCTTGCTTCATTTGGCACAGAAACTGCACCAGGGGTTTTCTTCTTTTGATGGAAAGAGAAAAGAAATTGGGAACCATGTTTATATAGGGGAACAGTAGCAGCACGGGCAGATGGGATATGTTTTACTAACGAATGAATGAATGTTGTTTTAGGAGTTTTTCCAGTCGCAAGTTGGTGGAGTCAAGACTGTTTCTTTGTCCTACAATGAAAAGGGACAGTCCAAGGGAATTGCCACGGTCATCTTCCAGAAATCTACGCAGGCACAAAAGGCTGTCGAGACGTACAACGGTGCTCCAATCGATGGAGGAAAAACCAAGCTCAGATTGGAACTCATAGTGGATCCAACCATGAGACCGCTAGCCACAAGAATCACCCCCAATGTGGCAGCTCCAGCTGCGCCTAAGCTCGGCAAGAACATTGCTGCTTCAGTCAGAAAAGCTAAAGCTGCGAAGCAGCCTAAGCCAGCCAACACGAAGCCTAAGGCTGTGAAGAAGAAGAAGAAGACTGTCGAGGAGCTGGACCAGGAGATGGCTGACTACTTCACTGCGAACGAGGCCAGCTGAAAGGCGTGCATGTGTGTGCTGTATGGTTTTTTTAATTTTGTGTAGTTTTTTTTTGAAGAGTTGTGGGTTTCGAGCTGCGATTCTAGTTTGTTGTATGTACAGATAAGCTTGTTCCACTAATTGGGCTAGTCCTTGAACCACCAGTTGAACTTGTCGCCGTGTTTGCGACTCATGTAACTGCTGCCGGCGCCTTCGTACTCGCTCTTCCGCCTGTACCTAAGGGCGTCGTCTTCAGGAGAGTGCTCTGGGAAGCCCGGTTTGACGCCGGCGATCTCTTTTTTCTGCGACGAGTCAAACGACGAGTTCTCTTTGATGTACTGCGTCTTTCGGCGGATCGTGACTTTGGACTTGGCAAACGCAGCAGTCCCGATGGCCAGGACAGACAGGAACGCGGCCTGCTTCCAAAACTGCTTGATCGAAGGCAAAGAGGACATCGTTCAGGAACGACAGAAGGAGCTCCCAAGCAGCCGGTTTCAGCCTGTGTCGCAGATACCGCAGCGTGTGCCACCTCTGCTAACGTGTATCTCTACAGCAAGGGCTCACTGAATGAGGTGCGTGCATACATAGCCGGGGGCAGTGGTGGTCTCATTTATGTCATCACCGTGTTGTATTGCACTTAACACTAGAGAGAAAAAAAACCAGAGGCTGCCTTTTACTTCTGGTCATGTGCTCCTTAGCACGTGACAAAACACTGAGCGTTTCTAATCTTTTTATGTACAGTTTCAAAGTGCGGAGATTCCTTATCGGGAAATGCTATGCGATTTCTTGACTTTTTAGCCTAAGAGCTTATGAGCGAATGTTGAACTTGCAGAGGGCAGCAAGTTTACTTCACGTGTGGTGAGGATAAAGCGTTGCACGGGCGGAACACTGTGCTTGGGTAGCTGCCGAGAAAGCCCTTTGTAGTGTGCGGCCTCCCTCTTCTCGAGAAGGTTCGTTTTGTCGGTGTTTTTTTTGCTGCAAGATGTCGAAAGAAGAGTCCGTGGACTCGCTGGCCCACGGCGTGGCCGGTGGCCTCAGTGGGCTGCTGTCGATGACGCTGACCTACCCGCTGGTGACGCTCTCAACGAAGGCGCAGGCCTCGAAAAAGAGAAAGCCCACGTTCCACAAGGGCGTCACGAAAGAGGCCGTCCGCAACTTGTACAACGGCCTCGAAAGCGCGTTGGTCGGCATCACGGCCACCAATTTTGTTTACTACTACTTCTACGAGCTGACAGGACGCAGCATCAGAAGCGACAGGAGCTCCAGCGCCAATGCACCAAAGAAGGGACTCACCGCGCTGCAGAGCATCTGTGCGGGGCTCGTGGCCGGTGTCATTTCCCGCGTGCTCACTAACCCCATATGGATAGCCAACACCAGACTCACCGTGATGAAGAAATCCTCCAAAGCCAACGGAACACCAAACACGGCCCAGCTGATCTACTCAATTGTGAAGACAGAGGGCTGGAAAAGTCTTTTCAGTGGCGTTGTGCCTGCCTTGTTCCTAGTGTTGAACCCGGTCATTCAGTATACTGTCTTTGAGCAGTTCAAGACGCTGATTGTTACCCGCAGAAACAGAAAACTGACCCCCTTGGACGCACTGGTCCTCGGAGCATTCGGCAAGTTGATCGCCACCATCGTCACTTACCCTTACATCACCGTGCGCTCAAGAATGCATTTGCAGAACGTGAAGGATTCCCAGCTAAGCTCGTCCACCTCTAGCAACAATTTAGCAGCAGAGGCGTCTGGCTCTGTGGATCAGTCAGTCCAGTCACTGCCAGACGAGCTTGAGTCTTCATCGCAATTGCCAGATCTGGAAAAGAGGCAGCCTAAATCCATGGGGATGATGGCAATGATGGTGGACATTGCCAAGTCTGAGGGGGTAGCTTCCTTCTACAACGGACTCAGCTTGAAGCTACTGCAAAGCATTTTGAGCGCGGCCTTCTTATTTTATTTCAAGGAAGAACTGGTGCTCAAGACGGATTATGTGATCAAAGGAGGACGGAGGCTCAGTCCTTTGAGTAGAAAGGCCCCCGTACTTAAGGAGCCTACCGAGGAGATTGCGTGATGCCTGTTTTCTGCCCCCTTTCAATACTCTCAAATAATGCCTCATATTATTAAGTCTTTTCAAAATGAATACTTCTGGTAGGTATATATGTCTATTTGTGGGTGAATGTCCTGCTTCTCAGTGATCAACAAATAAGACCTGCTTAAGATGCTCGTAGGAATAGAACATTATAGCACTGGCGGGTATAGTTTTTATAAGTGTAATGCCCAGACCGGAGTAAAACCCACTTATTCCTCTGGTTCTATAAATATTCGCTGCGACGCGCCTCATAGTCAGGGATTTATTGTCCTGACTCTGAATGATGTTCTTTATTGTGTCTGCTGGAAACACAGATGCATTGTATCCGATACCGGCCATAGCTCCTGCCACCAAAAGCTCGTGTGCTTTATATGGCTCCTTGGGCGATCTGCTGCCACGAAAGAGCTCTAGCGTGTATTCGTAGAACCCGAACCAAGCCATGGATCCGCCCGCTTCTCTAAACATGGTGGTGGAGTGCCCTTTCCATAATCCAAAAAGGCCAGTGTCCTGCTGTATCGACTTTGCAACTTGCATTATTGTCGAATGCGGATGAGCGTTTTCCTTTAGGTTTTGCACCTGCATCTTGCATTTGATAAGCTCCACTGGAGTCAGTACGAAACTTGTAACAAGTCCACTAAGCGAACCACACCCTAGCTTCTCGGTCATTGCGAGTTCGTCTGCATATGGTCCTCCTTTGACGAAATTGACCAGATCCTGTGCCAGTCGATAGCTGAAAAAGAGACAACTGATTTCCACAGAGGCTCCGATGGTTGGTGATAGCAGTCCCTTATAGAAGCCGTTGAAAAGTCCTTCATTCTGGAAGGTTTTCAGGACGCAGTCAAGCGTGGAGCTAAACAGAGGCTTCTCTAGTGATTGCGAGTACTGGAGCCGGACCTTCACGGTGTCGAAGGGGAATTCGACGACCTTGCCTATAACACCCGAGATAGATCCAACGACGATCTCTTTGAAGGACTCGGCTGCTATCTTCTGACCAACACTGCTTTCGGGAGTCAGCGAGGGCACAGCTTCTTGCCCCTCAGCAATCATAGTATGCAGTACAGAGAGCCCTAGTCAGTATTCCATCTTCGGGCCTACTGGAGACTCGAGACACAGGCGCGGGACTTCCCGATCTAATGACACATTTTTAGATAAGTGAAGAGTCAAGGAGTTAACTACTTACTGGGTCCTCTGGGAAAAAAAAAAGACACACAGAGAAACCGGGAAGAGAAGACAATCCTGCGTCTGCACGCGCCGATCGATGCATTAACTGCAAAAGACAACAATTTATCAAAAAATTGTTGTCACGTGATATATTTCGGGGCTCAAAGACCTCTCCTATAATTTTTTTCCACTTCCACTTTCTCCCACCACCGCCCTTCCTGCAGAGCCTTTTAATGCTCAAAAATTTTTCAATTGCAAAGACGAAGTAGAAGACGCTCACAAGGTCTCTTGGAGGTTGCAGTTCGATAAGGGATAGTCTGCTCGTTCTCAACGGCTTAAAAGTGATTATTCTAGAACCAGTTAAACAGTTGTCATACTGTCAAAAATCGGAGTTCTAAGAGTCCAAAAATGAAGTATCTAGCTGCTTACCTGTTGCTCCAGCAAGGTGGAAACGCCTCACCATCTGCCTCTGACATCACCACGCTGCTTGAGTCCGTTGGTGCCGATGTTGAGCAGTCCAAGCTCGACCTCTTGCTCTCGTCGCTTGACGGCAAGTCCACTGAGGAGTTGATCGCCGAGGGTGCCACCAAGTTGGCTTCCATCCCAACTGGTGGTGCTGCTCCTGCTGCCGCCGCTTCTGCCGCCGCTGCTGGTGGAGCTGAGGCCGCTGCCGAGGAGGAGAAGGAAGAAGAAGCTGAAGAGGAGGAAGACGACGACATGGGATTCGGTCTATTTGACTAGAGGTGTAAAAAAGTGCTGCAAAAATGCATTAAAGACTGGTACAGCTTATCATTGTCTTCACTCATCATATCACAACGAATCTACTTAGTTTAGAAGCATTTCTCTTAATACAAGCTTTGCGGACATCATTGTTATTTCGTAGATAGCAGCTGCATGGAGCTGCTTTTGTGTTGGCTCATAACTCGCCGGCTAACTTGTGTAGTCTATCTAACAGTGTCGATTCCTTTTCCACATCACCCAGTTTGTCGAGAAGCATAGCCAGCAGTATTCGCGTACGCGACACTTCGCTCACCAGCTGATCATTCGTGCCCATCACCAGGTTTTTCTGTAGCGTCTGGCGTGCGTCACCGTAGGGCTCCGATTGAACAAACTCCTCTAACTTCCGTCGCAGATCTTGGTAGTATCTGTGTTTGACCTGCTGCTCCAAGAGCCTCTGCTTATTGCGTGTTAATGAGTCTTTGACAGTTTCATACTTTTCGCGCAAAGACTGGTCGGCACCCTGCAGCGCTTCGCTCGTTGGTAATTCGTCTATCATGCCGAGAACGTCCGCTTCCTTCAATTTCAGCACGCCGTTCAAGCTCGCGTTATTGATTGCTCCGTCGTCTTTCTGGACATAGTTGCCATTGATATCAGGCAGCACCTGCTCGTCAAATGCGAGCAGCAGCTCGTTCAGTCCCATGAGGTTCAGGTTCCGGCGCGCATTCAATGTGGACTCATTATTCAGGATCTGTTGAATTATCTGCAGCTCAGATTGACGGTGGAAGAAAAACGCGTATCTTTTCGACAAGAGCCTGTTCGCAGCTCTGATTATCTTTTTCACGTCCGCCTCTGACAGCCGCCCCTCGGTGCTCTCCTGGTCGAGGATGAAGTCACGGATCGCCTGATTTATCGTGAGAGGCTTCCTCACAATCTTTATCTGCCTGTCCACGAAAGACCTCAGCTCATCGTAGCTGATGGCACTACTCTCCTCATCGGACATCTAGTGTGTCGCAATGTCAAAAGCGTTCTCCTCTCTCGCTAGCGCGCTGCTGAGCCAAGTTCGCCGCGACGCACAATGCAGCGATACGACACAGGGCTGTTGTTATCAGGACGCGTAGATATATGTCATACTGCAAGAGTAACTAACGTGCCTACAAATCAAAAAAAGTAAAGAAAAACAGAGCCAATATTCAGTCACGTGACCTGTGATACAACATGGGCGATGTTGTAAGTGTAGATCCAAGCTCCTTTTTGTTAGAGGTCTGCGTCTGTCAAACATAAGAGTGTCATCTTGGTCTCGTGTTGGGGGGGGGGAGGGAGAATGCTTCCTATGAACGCTGATTTGACTACTACATAGTACTCTACCTGCACAGAAAAAAGAGCTCCCCGGAGCTTGAGGCTGTTTATATACTGGGAAGTCAGATTTCACCTCAATTTAAATATACAACGAGTCGGAAATAGAATCATCAAGGAAACATCAGGGCAGACTTATCGGAGTCAAAGATGCTATTATCCATAGCATCGTAGCCACTCAAGGAGCCCTCTAGTCCCTCAGGCCTTAAGAACAACTGCCGAACCTTATCAATAAGCCATGACAACAGTGAAGTTTTTTGAAACATGACATCGTGTACACTAAACAGGTTGTCCGGATGGACCTCACTCATGGAGGCGAAACTTGCCTGGTTCCGAAGGTTTCGGTTGGCCAGACTTCTCTGAAGATCTGCCTCATTTTGATCGAGTAGCTTAAATACTCGATCTACAGTGTTGAAGGTCCTGACAGACTGCAGACTGGTTTTATTGTTCAACATGGGTTCCTCTTAGGTGACTCTTAGTCGACGGTAATCACATGGAGAAAGCCCTTCACAGTCCCCCTACCCACCCGAAAACACATATACACACAGTATATATACATATATTTATATCATTCCCGGTCATAATATACGTCATTATGACTTGTCACAAAAAGGCGCATCACTTAAACGGAGCTTTGAGGGGATCGACAACGGTACCATGCTTAACAACGACACGAGGCATAGTGAGTTTCTGGTGTGTCTCTCTGCTGGTCCATTCTGTGCCGACGGGCATACGCAGCGATCTTTCGTACTGCTCCATCGTCTCAAATGGATACGGCACTTGGCTGACTTGATATTTGGCATTCTTTTTATTCACTCTCTCATTGATAATCACATTTTTCTTCCCCTTGTCTTTTCGCTTGTCTTTCGAGACCACTCCATTGATCGTCTTGGTGATTTTCCTCGTTGGGGCCTTGTTGGAACCGTTTCCAGACCAAGAACCCCACCCTGGAAGTGTCAGGTCAATTTCCTGATCTCCTTCTCCTAGTTCAACTTCTTCTTTCTCGCGTTCAAACTCGGCCTGAATATCATCACCTGCAAATGCCTCTGTTACCAAATCTTTCTGCTTGAACATACGGATATCCGTTTCTTTTTCGGCGTCTCCTTCATACTCATCGCCAGATCCGTGCTTTAGGTTTAGTGTTGCAGAAGTGTCGATAGTGAAATCCTCGGTCAGCGGAGTAGACAATGTGTCTGCCTCCTTCAAATTCTTCTTGATTTTATGCGCAGTCTTGTCATCTTTCAAAGAAGACTTCTCGATAACTCGCACTTTTCTCTTTTCCTTTTCGGCACCCTGATCATCGTCGTCCTGAAGCCAAGGGTTACTCGATATTACTGTCTCGTCATTTGAGCCTGCAGATTCATGCTTCCGTTTCTTAGACTTTTGTGTCTGCTTTAGTCTATTAGCCAGCGATTTTGTTTCGTCAATCTCCACCTCTTCTAGGACATCACGATTTCTTTCCTTCTCTTCCGCGAGAGACACACCTGAAGAATAAACTCTTCTTCCTGTGTTTACAGTGATGTTAGCAAGCTTAGGAGAGGACGCAAACTCCTCTTTTCCGGTCTCTTCTAGTTTTTTTAGATTATCAAGATCGTTGATATTTTGCAATCTCTGTCTCTCCTGTGCATTTTTCATGAAAGCCATAGCCATCACACCTTTTTCAGTGCCCGAGCCATTTGAATTGGTCTCATTAAGATCATGCTCAAGTCGTGATAAGTCCCTTCTGTCATTATTGTCACTGTCACTGTCATTGACATTCATCTGCCTTCTTCGGAGAACTTCACCTTGTCGTAACATTTCTTCCATTTCGTCACGGCTCTCTTTCTCCTTGGACAGTCCGCTCCGAATCATTGATTTGGCCCACTGTGAATTATTTTTGTGTTTCAGACTCATTCTTTCCTTCGCTCTGGAATAATCTGGATCATCATCTTCAGCGTCTGATCCTTCGACAAGCTCTTGGTTTCTCTTTCTTTCCTTTCTTAATTTCTGTCTATAAGTCTTTGACTTGATCTTCTTGAGTCTCTTTGAGTCTCTCGCTCCTCTGAACATAAGCTCTCTCATTAATCTCAGCTCATTAGTTCGTTTCAACATATCTTCTTTTGACATAGAAGCAGCCTCTATTTGCTCAAAAAGATCCTCAGTCTTCTTGTTCTCCATTTTAGATGCTTGGAGGAGAGAATCTAGTTTCACGTCCAGGTCGTTCAAAGGTTCATCAGTAGCCTGAAAGGACGATGGGGTATTATGATTAACCTTATCTCCATCAGAGAATTTGAGAACCTCAGCTCTTCTGTTGGATTGAACGGTATCTGCCCATTTCTCGACCTCTTCCCTCTGGATCTCATATGCTTCCTTTCTTTCGTGCCTTTTCTGAATTCTCTGAGGCAAAGGAACGGACAAGGCCTTCGAGGAAGATTCATCTTCACTGGATGATTGCAATAAGAGGGACTCATCTTCTTCCAAGCCACCCATCATTTCTGCCAAGGTGAGCTTACGGCCAGACGTCGGCAACCGGAACTGATTTTCTTCAGTAGCATCGTTGATTAAAACTTTTCTGGCACGGGTAGTAGCAGGATCATCTTTCTTCAGCTTGGAGATTACCGAAGACAGGAATGGCTGCTCTTCGCCAGAGTCGTCTTCTAGAAGATCTTCCGCCAGCTCGTCCTCTCCTTGATCATGGGATGACTCTTCTTCTGACTCTTCTTCTGACTCGCTGTCAGACATCTCCGAATCCACCGAAGACGACTCATTATCGTTATCATTGAGAACCAGCTGGCCATCTTTTGATGAAGTACTTTTGTTCTCAGCATCGTCTCTATCCCACACCTCAGACAACGGAATCAATTCGCTTTCATCTATGCTCGTGCACCCATCGTCAGAGTCATGGCCCCGTGACCTGAGAGTCTCAGATAACTTCGAGCTAAGGACATCGTATTCGTCATCAGAACCCAGGGCTTCATCAGAATCAAGCTCTTCGTCACTGATATCGGGCTTCTCACCGCCTAGAAGGCCTGAGGCATCAAGCACCCCTCCATCATCAGAAAGATCTAAGCTTCCTGAATGTGCCTCTGCTTCCGCAATATGGAACGCATCCTGTACCTTCCGGCGAGATTTTGCCGCAGAGCTTCCACCTTTTCTTTTCCCTCGTCTGACCATCTGTAAGCAGCCAGTGCGACACTTCGAAAGGCCTGCCACGCTGCCTCTTGAATGCGCCAAAGACTCGATTGAAATGATCTAATCTCCCGCTCTGTTAACAGTTCAAAGGAAAGAAAGAGAGAAGGAGAGAGAAAAAAAAATTTATCTCAAAACACCCGTACACCGTTAGTTTACGGGTTATCCCCTCTTTGGTTCTGCTGCAAGGAGGAACCTGGTGGAATGGATGATGGGCGGTGAGGCTTCGTCGGAACGGAGCGTATTCAGCATGTAAAGCTATTGAGCCATTTGAGGGCATGCCACAGACTCAGCGACTGCTGTGCTATTTTTTTCCAGAGTTGACCGGCCGCGCTTTAGCGTCACTAGTCGAAAAAGCATCCCTTTCATTCATATAGTAGTACAGTGCGGCTCCTACTTTTTTTAATTATTCATTTGATTCTGCAAAGTCACGTGATCAGATACAATATCCTGTAAATTGGGCCTTTCAACAGACAATAAACCGGGCCGTAAAACGCAGATAAATGGTCACTTTGGACACCATTCTCAGTTAGAGAGCCGGAGATATGCAATTGCCCATCGCAGACGTAAGCGACAACATGACAGGACTCAACACTAAACTAATCCATGGTGACGACGATGTTTTCCAGCGTGTCAGCGACGTTGTTCAGCCGATCAACGTAACGACCACCTTCCGCTATTCTGACGACCCTTCCGAGCTTGTGACGGCCCGGGAGTCCCAGGTGGAGGACATCTCGAGCTCGGCGCCATACTACTCCAGGCTTTCACACCCCAACTCGTCCAAAGCTGAGGCTGTGCTCGCAGAAGTACTAGGCGGCCACGTTGTTGTGTACAACTCGGGCCTCTCCGCATTTTTCGCTGCCTTGACATACTTCAGCCCCAAGGTGCTAGCAATCGGGAATGGGTACCATGGATGCCATGGAATCGCCAACTTGTTCACAAGAACCAACGGAATGAAACAAGTGGGCCTGGATGACTACAGCCAACTGGGGCCTGGAGACATTTTGCATGTTGAGACCCCAGAGAACCCATTCGCTACGACGCACGACCTGTCGTTCTACGTGGAGAAGGCACACGAGCGTGGAGCTTTTGTGATTGTTGATGCTACTTTTGCGCCGCCTCCTCTGCAGCAGCCTCTCGACTTTGGCGCTGACATGATACTTCACTCGGCGACAAAGTACTTTGGCGGCCACTCGGACCTTCTTGCAGGATGCCTTGTCACGAAAGATCCCAAGGTGAAGTACCAGCTCCTGCAGGATCGCGTGTTTCTGGGCACGAACATTGCGAACCTGGAGAGCTATCTTCTGTTGAGGTCTCTGAGAACGTACGAGCTGAGAATCTTGAAGCAGAGCAAGAACGCGGAGAAGATTGTGTCTTATCTGAGCAGCAACAAGGACAAGTACAAGGTGCTCGCTGCGATCCACCACTCGTCACTTGAGACCGCACCGTACGTGAAGAAGCAGATGTCTGGCGGCCACTCGCCTGTGTTTGCCATTGACGTGACAGACGCCGGGATTGCGAGACAGCTGCCCTCCAGGCTGAAGTACTTCCACCATGCGACCTCGCTCGGCGGGGTGGAGTCGCTGATTGAGTGGAGGGCCATTTCCGATGCCACCGTGCGCTCCTCGCTGCTGCGGGTCAGTGTCGGCATTGAGGACGCCGACGACCTGATCGCCGACTTTGACCAGGCCTTCAAGAGCCTGGAGTGACCGGTCCACCGGGCGTGCACGCTTCTTCCCCTGCACTAACAGAGGAGCAGCCCCTCTTATAAAAGACGGCTGACCGGCTCTCTTCTTTTTTTATTACTATTACTAGCTGCTCCATATATATATGTATGTACACACAGGAAAGGAACTAAAAGTGAAAATGAAAATATAAACAAACACACACACAAACAAACCCCATAAGGGAGAACGAGCCTGCCTTCGTGTTACGCGTGCTCGACACATCCCGAGAGGCTGAGTAGCTCAGCCAGAGGTTCCAGCAAACGCCGGGCGAAGTTGCGCGCCAAGACGGGCCCCGCTGTCCCGGCAAGACACAGTTTCCCGCTACCCCTGGGGAGACCTGCGCCGGACGCGCGTCGTTCTGCCCGCCGGCATGTCGCAGCCCCGACCAAGAGGACGGCCCAGCAAGGCAGCGGCTGCGTCCATGCGCGCCTCGGCCGCCCGAGACGGTGCAGCTGCCACACCCGCAAAGGATGCTGGCAACAGCCTCGAGACAGCCGTGCCTAAGAAAAAGGAAACCAGAGGACGGAAACCCAAGGGATGGGTCCGACCGGCCGAGTCTGAAAGTAAACAGACACCCCCGGCAAAGAAACCGCTCAGCGAGGAATTCTACGAGGAGCTGGCCAAAGAGTACCTAGCAGAACCAACTCCGCTAGCATCCAACCCATGGAGCCATAGGCCAGGTGGCAGAGCATCGCACCAGGGAGAGACATATATGCTCCATTTTCACCCACTCTCAGAGACTTACGCCAAGAAGTTCTCCCTCGCAAGAGACCAAATGGAGCCGAACGTACTACATTTCAATGACAAACTGATAAAGGACTACCCTTTCTCCGAGTTAGGGCGGATTGGCGAGCCGGATCTCGCTCAGGTCGAGGAAAGTGCAATCACCCAGGACGAGTTTCTTGCAGCCGTTCCTTTGAAGAAGCTCCTCAATTTCAAGTACAACACCGAACCAGATCATCGATTACTTACACCGGGCACGTGTTCGAGATATTCAGATACAGCATGCAATAGATTAGGGTTCACACTGAATGCTGGAGGAATCCCTCTTGAAGCCTCCTGGCTTGACAAGTCATTCTCTCGGAGGCAGTATCTCTTTGTCTCGGTAGTGCCACAGGAAACCATAGAAAGCACTTCCCTAGTCAAGGACTTGTCTCTCACACACTTTGGTGCTGGGGATGCGGCATTGCTGGTTTTCGAAATTGATTTGGCCTCCAAAGAAACGAGATTGACGAAAAGCATGCACACACCTTTTGGCGCTGTTATCTCGATGAAATGGCTACCTTGTGGTGATCCTGATGTTGGTCTTCTGGCCTTCGTTTCGAAGGATGGGGTCGCTCGGATACTAAAAGTTGGCACATCATTTATACACACGGCGAATTATACAAGATTAAAGAAAGCCTCTGTTACAGTTCGCATACCCGGGTTTCATATACTTTCATGCGACTGGGTCTCTGAGTCCTCACTGGCTCTTGGCCTCAACAATGGTGCAATTGCTGAGGTGGACATTAGAAATCCCTCGACTCCAAAATTTATCTATCCGCTTGAAGTTGGCGCTGTGGTGGGTATTACGTCTTGTTTATCAGACAAACTGTTCGCTCAAAGGTCTTCCAGGATCGTGCTTGTGTCATCTGCAGATTGTCACAACTACCTCGTCGATCTTGACAATCTTGGCGTTGTTGCTGAGTCGCCAAAATACCGCATTCCAGTCACACAAGTACAATACTCTGCACTCATGGATGGATTCGTTTTAGCTGACGGAACCAGGTCAGCGAAGTTTATGAGCAAAAGGGATATCCAAGGAAATCTTCAGCTGAATCTGTGGGACGATAGCCCAATTTTCAGTGTAGGCCTATCCAACTTCAGCACCATTTTTGTGGCTGGATACACCAATGGTGCGGTTCGAATTTATAACCAGATGCGGAGACTGCACAGTTCAGCTAAAGTGCGAACCCAGCCACCATCACTACGCCTGATGAAAATGGACATTGATAAAAATGACAAATTCACTCTGGACCTAGGATATGTCCTCTCTGTCGATTCTGAAGAAGAGGACAACCGCACAATTTACGACCATCGCCTTAACGTCACTAGCTGCAACTTCATGAATTCTGTCAGTTGTCCGAGCTTGATCTGTTGCTCGTTTGCAAACGGTATTGTTGTAGTTGAAAAACTGGCAAGCGCCACAACTGTATAACTAATAAATAGGGAAACCCTTGTCAACTTTTGACGACCACTGGAGGAGTCCTCCTTGCACGTCAAAGACACCATTCAAAGAAAGCTGCTCCTTTAAATACTGCACTGCCAGTCGTGAATCGTTTCCATAACGGCAAACGACATACAGTTTGTCGTTGGCAGAGTAGTTCGGCAGTTGATCAGGAGTCTTGATTTTGTAAAGATCAGATAATGGGATGTTCACAGATGAAGATATGTTCGCTATTTCAAACTGAACTTTCGGGCGCACATCCAGTATATATCCCTTGCATTCACCACGCACAACTTCAAGCAGTTTGTTGACGGAGACCCGCTCGCTTTCCTGCAATACATCGTAGCCGACTTTGCCGCACCACGCGGAATAATCGAGCCCATCTGCAATAGTTTGTTTAGTTATCACCCGTGTCTCCGGGTTGCAGACCTTGCATGTCTTAGATCTCCGGCGCATCTTAAACGTTCGCAAAGTCTGGTGAGGCCCGCAGCCAGAGTACAAACTGAGAAACGGGTCAAACTGGGAGTTATTTCTGGTATAGTACCGCGAGAGCACTTTGATTGCTTCAAGAGCCATAGTGAGCCCTATAATGCCTATTACAGGCCCCAGCACTCCGCCATCGGAGCACGAGGTGACATGGTTCGGCGCAGGAGGTGTTGAGTAGAAGCACCGGTAGCAGGGGCCGCACCCTTCGAAATTCAGAATAGATAACTGTCCTTCCGTTTGTAGGCCTGATCCCGACACAAGTGTTTTGCCCAGTAGGACACACACGTCGTTGATGAGGTATCGTGTTGCGGGAGTGTCTGTGCAGTCCAAGACGAGATCGTACTGCTCGATTATTTGAAAAGAGTTTCCGCAAGACAGCGGCTCAGCATAGCAGACCACTGTCACGTTTGGGTTGAGCCTCTGCAGACCAACCTTCGCCGACTCGCTCTTGTTCATGCCGACCGTCCCCACACTATGTAGCACCTGGCGGTGCAAGTTCGAGAGCTCCACACTGTCGTGGTCCACTACTCCCAGGGTGCCAACGCCGGCTCCTGCGAGATACATGAGAGCGGGGCACCCCAGTCCTCCCGCGCCAACCACGAGGACCTTTGAGCCTCGCAGCTGCTGTTGGGCGCCAATCCCAAACTCCGGAACGATCATCTGGCGCCCATACCGCCGGTACTCCTCGAGGGTGAGCCCGTTCTGGACCGTGGCCGGCTGTGGCTGTGGCTGTGGCTCCTGAGCACCGCTGCCGTTGGCGAGGCTCCGCAGCGCGGCGTTTTCCCGTCTCAGCGCCTCGATCTCTGCGAGCAGCTCGTCGCTGCTGGCATCTCTGTGCACACTTCCAGATGCCATATGGGGGGGCTGCTGGAGAGCGTCCCGCCAACACGCTTCAGCTTGGACCAGCAGCTGGCGAGAAAGCGCAAGCCTGCGCTTTCGAAATTGTTTTCTCTCTACTATACAAACAAATTTTCAACCTGCAGTGCTAAATTATAAACTCAACATTATGAATTAAAGAATGAGAAGCAACCCCGTTGTATTGCCAGCCAGATGATGCCACCCACCACCTGCCGTCCTCCGCGGGCGCTGGTGGCTTCTGCTTTGATCACCAGCAAAAGCCGCCGGGCAGCCTAAACCACCTTTTGCTTGACGAAAAAGCCCTTTAGGTACGTGAGCTGCCACACACAGGTCGCCACGAGCACCAGCACCTGCACAACCGTCCACTTCACCGCCCGGTAGTTGACCGACTCCGACACGTCTCTGAACACCGCCTCCCGCTCTCTGAAGAGGGACTGCTCCCGGCGGATTTCCTGCAGCTTCTTCACGAGCTCGTTGGTCTTCGACGTAAGGAAGTTAATGTCGCCCGTTCTCTTCGAGTCCACCAGCGGCTTGGCGTCGCCGATGACCAGGTCAAACATCACCCGGTGGCGCGCCCTCTTCGACCAGTCCGTGTGGCGTGGTGTGAGACAGAACTTGTGTTCTCCGGAGTCGAAGGAGGTGAACGTGAACTGCCCCGAGGGGTTGTTCTTCTGCGATACCACACGGTGGTTGTTGTCGAACGTCTCGTCGACAGTGATCTCGACCTTGACGTTGTCGGCGTTCACGTAGTCGTTCGCCTCGCTGCTGAACTCCGTCACCACGTACTTGCCGACCGCGATCGTGTCCTTAGGGAGCTCCTCGAAGAAGCACCGGGTCTCGTCCGTCTCAAGATAAAAGTGCAGCGCATTGGCCGCGTTCACAGCAGCAAGCACAGCCAGCGCCGTAAAGAACTGCATCCTCAGCTATAAGACGTCACAGATCCCAGAGCTCTCTCGCAGTGTTTAGCAGGCCTCTGCCAGATCAATACACCACCATACCCATCTATGTACACTTGAATGTTTTTGCTACCTGTTGAGTTTTCGTGAGCTGGAACATATACACTTTTTCCCCCCTCCTCCCACCAGGCCAACACGCGTCGTCTCCCAATCTGCCAAATCTGCGGAGCGGCTTTTCCAATAAGCCTCTTGGTGTATGCTCAGATAGAGACACACAGACGACTGGCCGAGTCGCTGATTCACTCATCTCGTCAGGGCGACTGGGGGCAGCTCAGACGCGCTTGCGACGCTTCACCTTGTCGGCCAGGTAGCGGGCCGACTCGCCCGCGCGCTTGGCCCCCGCGGGCAGCTTGTCGTGCTTGCTGTGTCGTTTCTGCTTGTCCTTCTTGCTGCCGCCTTTCGCGCGCCCCTGCTCTAGCAGATTCTCCATCACAGTCGTCTTCTTATACTCCGTGCTCGTAGGATCGATTGCATACAGGTGGTCCTCGAAGATCTCGTTGAATCGGTCGTCTCCCTCCTCGATGCGCACATCCGCATCCACACTGTCCGCACTCCGCTGCTTGCCTTTGCTTTTCTTGCGGCGCATCTGCTTCTCGGCCTTCATTATCTCCTTCAGGTTGAAATGCTTCGCCTCGTCACTATCAGCGTCATCAGCCTCCGCTCGGGTCTCGTTCTTCGTACTGGACTTGCGAGCAGCCTCCTTGAGCTCCTTCTTGCGCTCTTTCTCAGTCTTTTGCAGCTCCTTCAGCTTCTCCTTTCTCTTCTTTCTTCTGTCCTTCTCTTTTCTATGAAGCTTGTCAATGGTCGACTCTTCCTCGCCGCCCTGCTCGCTCTTCTTCTGCTCCCCGCCGAGACCGGGCGTAAAGGTGATTTCCATGTCCACACTACCTTCGCTGTCACTGTTTTTATCCTGAGTGACCCCTGATACAAGACTTTTGTACTTCATTGCGCTGTCATCATCATTGTCAGAGTCCGAGGCTAGGTAGGCCTTGAAATCGAGCTCCTCAATCTCCTTTCGTGAAAAGGCCCTCGTTGTTATCGATTTTCGGTCGGCTGGGGTCTCGTCCCAGGTCAGCTTGACCTTGGAATGTTGCAAGGCGTCCGTTGTGAAAGACTGGGGCTTATAATTCACGGGAACCTTGTCACACGTGTCTCTGGTTTCGCTATCAAACTTCATGTCCTCGGGCACGTACCGCAGATCAAATATATTTGCGGTGGCCTCGTACTCAGTGGAATCACAGCTCTCGTAAATGCTGCGGGCCGTATTGACCGAATCGCAACGCACGATAGCATAGTAGTAACGCAATCTCTGTAACTGATAAGCTCTCAAAGCCTTCGAGTTATAATCCATGCCATCCTCTTCCTCATAAAGAGTCTTCGCAGCCTTTTGCAGGTCGATTTCTTCGTCCTCAGACTCGTCCTCAGAGTCTGATTCCCGTGCCTTTTCAGCTCTGAAGAGGTCTCGAGAGGGCCCCTCTTGCTCCTCTTCTTGCATTTTCTGCTTGCCATATTCCGAGGGGTAGACTGAGACAGAAACAATGTTGCCGTCTTCTGGAACAAAACTGGAAAACGTGGCAAACAGATCAGTAGAGTTGACATGGTCCCAGTCGAGATTAACTACCGCCAGGATGCTGGTCGGGGACCCCTCGGGTGCCTCTTCCTGGCCAATTTCCAGATCCGACTCGGCCTCCAGGTCCTCCTCCTCACTTGAGCTCGAATCGTCGAGCCCCACACCCCTAGCCTTGTCTAGGACTGACACCTCCTCTGCCTCACTTGCTTCGCTTTCTTCGCTTTCCTCGCTGCCTGTACTCTGCTCGCTTTCCTCGCTACCCTCATCCTTCAGGTAGTACTTGTCAAAATCGCCCGGGTCTTCGCTCTGCAGGCTGCGGCCATATCTGTCCACCTTCGCTGTGGACTTCCCCAGTTTCAGTTCGTCCTTGGTGAACCGTCGGTCAACTTTCACCTTCAGGTCCTTCTTCTTCGGAGCTTTGAACCGCAGATCGCTGTAGACTCCCGAGAATCTGGAGTCCTCCATGATCTCCTTATCAGGCATCTTGTGCCCGCTCTTGGGCCCACTCTTGGGCCCGCCTTCACTCGATCTGTAGGTTACCTTCTTCTTGGACTGCTTCGACATCTGTGGAGTGACCGACTAGAGAAGCTGCTGCCTCGCACCTGGGCCTTTAATAGTGATAACGTCCTGTCTTCTACCCTTACTAAGAGTTTTTCCTTTGCACTGAAAAAAAAAAGTAGATAGAGAAAAGGAGAGGAGATTTAAGCATCTGCCATTTTCAACAGCGGGCACTTCTCCTACCCGCCTTCTCCCCTCTTACGCGCCCCCCCCCACATACACACACATATATAAGGCAACCAAATTTCAGTACAGTGAAGAAGCCGGAAAGAATGATGCTTCAGCTTCCGGCATCCTGGCGAGTCTTACCACAGGAAGCTCACATCCCACAGCCCCTGCCACCACCTCAGCGCAGGGCTGATCTGATAGCACCCACAGCAGCCAGGCCCATGCTCTCGACATGGGCCAAAACTTGGGCTCGGCAATGGCCGATAGCGGATCGGAAACAAAGTTCAGCGATAAGAAGATATCCCGAAGAGCGCTAGACCGTCAGTTCGTCAGAGATGCAACAAGAAAGTACAAGGGCATTGAGCTCATGGCCCTCAAGTCCAATTTCAACCTGAGAGAGCTGAATGGCGAGAAACCGCTGACGAAAGATGACTTGCTTGCACTCATACAGCTGCCGAAAGACCTGCCTGTCGCCGAAATCCTCTTTCGTTCTCTCAAAACGCTCTCTTTCTTCCCGAACTTGTCACACGCTCCGGCATCACTGGGCCAGGGCAACGAACACACGATAACCGTGGCTGGATTGGTAAAGGCAATGACTATCTTGAACGCCCAGAAGTTCACAGAGCTCTTTTCCAATAACCATAGGCTATTTTTGATGCTAGTGTTTCTTTCCTTCAGCTACAAGCCGGCCACAGACATGTCGGATTCTCAAGAAAAGGGGCAAGAAAAGATTGAAGGTGACGAACTTGCACCATACAGTGGTAGCGAGCTTGTGGATGTAGTGATGAGTGGCGATCGCATACAGTGGAGCCTTGTTCCCATGGTGCAAGCGCTCGATGGCATCGACATCACCCAGCACTCTTTGCCCACTGGTGACCTGTTGATGATCGTGACGTTTGCTTTGATCATTTTTGAAATAACTATTGACACAAGCAGCTTGATTCCTTTGGGACAACAGTTTGATTTCTCGGATGCCAATTGGTCAAGATACAAAGCTAAAGGAGTGAATATTCTGAGGTCCTTCAACTCTGATACTTTGACTGGCGCCGTCTCTTTCTTCAATTTTGAAATGATCATCGGAACAACTCAAAAAAGTGGCACTATGCCACAGCTACTGCTTCCACTCCAGTATTACTTGAATTCTGTATTGTTTGACCGACGAAGCATGGCTAGCGTGGAGCCTACATACCTAAAAATTGAGGAATCAAGAATTCTCACACGGCCGCTTCGGGCACAAATAGCAACAATTCTACCACCTGATCTTGTATTTAGACGGTTGCAGAAGCTCTACACAGGCTCAGAATCGGGATTCTCAATGCGCTCGTTGGAGTCTAAGATCTTCAAGTGGAATGCGCCAACCATAATGCTTCTCTCTGGTAGGCTTCTCGACGAGGAGTCTTCCGCGACGAACAAATACTACAATTCATTCAAGCTAGATTACCCCAAATTCCATCCTTCAAGCCCAGAGTCTCCTGGGGTGAGTTTTGGTAAAGAGGAACTAAAACAGTCTGTTACGTTTATGGTGTATATTAGTCGGCCTTGGAAAATTACAAATTCTGAATGCTTTGGGAATGATGAGGTCTTTATTGCGCTTCTCTCGCCACGCCAAATCTTGTTCAAAAGCTCTGGACTTTCGTCCTCATATGCCTACTTTAGCTCTTCGGGTGGTGGGTTTGGATTTGGAAGCAGACCCCCTGAGGTTAAGAATGCTATAAAGTTGTACAAACCAGGCGAGGTGTCACTGACAGTAGAGGCTGGAATGGAAATAGCTAATTTCAGACACTTAGCTGTTCCAGGCACGTTCTCAGCGGGTTCAGTGTTTACAGGAAAAGATGCCATTCCCGAGTTTGAAATGAACCTCCAGATCACCAACCTTGAAGTGTGGGGATGTGGCTCGCAAAAGCAAATAGAGGAGCAGAAAAAACAGTGGGAGTGGGAACGTCGTGAGGCGGAAGCTAGGAAAAAGCTGAACTCCATGAGCTGGGACGATGGCAAGGCATTACTGGAGATGGCAGGTATGCTTGGGGGTGGATCAGACTCCGGCGGGAGTGTATGACTGCGCTTGCTATATATATATTAATTATTTTGGTAGTCTTTTCTTATAAAATGTTCATGAATTAAACATCGCTCGCTATTTCCCTTTCTTCACTGCCTTCTTTTTCAAATACTTCTTCAATTTGGTTTTTCTCTTCTCTCTGGCGGCCTCCTTGACCTGTCTTTTTCTCTCTCGTTTGTCCTCTTTTTGTTCGTGCTTCTTACCTTTGAGCTGTGTCACTTTTTCAAACTCCTCCTCACTATCCTCCGCCGAAGAGCTTTCGCTGTCATTTTCAGTTTCAGTTTCACCACTATCCTCCTCAGCAGGCTTCAGTAAGTCTCTGAGGGTATCAATATCGCCATTTCTGAATTTTTCAAAATCTCTCTCTTCCAAGTTGTTTAGGGAGCTTACCAGATATAATGATCTGAAAACTTCATCTTCCTGGGCTTGCTCAATGTCTTGATCGGTCTTCAAAGGTTTGGAATTCAGATAACTGTCTAAGCACTCAAACGATTCGGGCTCAACCACTTCCTGTATACCCACAGAAGAAACAATCTCTTTCCATGGAAGCAATATAAAATTAAATATAAGTCTCTCGGAGTAGACGTTGATCTTCTTGATTCTGGAAAAAAAGTCGTTCACGTTCTTGATATCCATTCGAAGGAAGTCCATTGACATCTGGTGGTCCGGCTCCACAGACTGAGACACATCGAAGATGTACAAGTCTCCGTTATGCACGATCGTATTATATTCACTAAGATCTGCATGAATAAGTCGACATTTTTGAAACAACCAGCGCATATATATGAGCATTTTGTGGTAGAACAGTACTATCTCGTCAATGTCCTTAAACTCATACTCCTTGAGCTTCGGCGAAGGATCGCCGTCGTTTTTGCCTAGAAAGTCCATCACAAGAACATGCGATTTCAGATCAATTGGCTCGGGAGACGGAATGCCATTGGAGTACAATCTTTTCAAGTTTCGAAACTCCTTTTCTGCCCAGAGCCTAACCATCTTTCTTGGGTTTGACTGGTTTCTGGCATTACGGAACCGGAATTCTCCATCGACATAGCGCTCGCGATCTTTGAACACAAGAATCGACGTTTTATAGATTTTCACTGCCATCTCCTTTCCTGTGTTCTCGTTGATAGCATGGTATACGTTAGCTTCCTTTCCAGTTGATATGCAGCCGTTAATTTGCGTGATTGTCCCATTTTTGAAAAGCTTTGAGAGGAAGTTGAGCGTGCGTGGGTCCAGCACCTGCTCAACAGTGGCACGCTCGGCCTTGTCTCTGGTTATACGGTGCTTTGCAAAGAGATACTGATCTAGGTTGATCTGCTTTGAATATTTTTCAAGGAGGTCTGTTTTCTCCCGCAGGACGTGGTGGCTATGCTTCGTCTGGCCCGAGAGCGCCCCCGGAGGCGCTCCTGGAGCGTCCGCGTCCGAGCTGGAGTCATCATAGTCGGACTCTGACAGAGACTCTGCGCCGGCGGCGGCATTGCCAGGGGTGATGCTTTTCCCCGCACTTTCCTGCGTCAAGCTCATGGCCTGGACGCCTTCCGCTAGCGGGCTGCTGCTGTCACCTTCCATCGCGCGCAACTCACTCTTTTGGGACGTTCCGCCAAGCAAAAACAGACAGTGCCAAAGGGGTGCCAGTAGCGCAGCTCTTCGCATATACGGCCAGCACCAGCAAGGATGTGCGCCCTCAGTTGCTCTCCAGGCACATATATGCCTGTATGTGTGAAGAGTTTTTGATAGCAAAATTTTAGGCGTCACGAAACTATTTTGACAGAACCAGATCGGCTCTGTGTACATTTCTTTTTTCTGCTATTAAGGAGAGAGAGGAAAAGTAGCTGAGCACAACACAACAAGCCAGGGTTCCCGCGCGATGGAGAGCGAGCGGAAGAGCCTCAGGAACGTCATCAGGCTGTGCAAACGATGGGGCTTGCGCCGGTGCTGCCACAGGTACGTTGTTGCGCGAGGCCCTTGGGCGGAGACAAAAAGTTTGATAACATACAGCGAGATCACATAGGCCCGGCAAAGGGCCCTGTTTTCTACTAACACCTTTCTCTCAACAGAAGTTCTTCTTTGTGCTGCCGCTTTACCTTGGGGTGGAGCTCATCCTGCTGTACGCTGCGATCAACAAGATGTGCGGGGTGTACGGGCTGCTGTCGCTGATCACGGGGCACCCGATCGACTTTGTGCAGTGGACGTACTACCTGTCATCGTCGGTGCTGCTGGTGTGCTACATCATAGGCTTCAGGAGCGTGCGGAACCCCACGGTGAACAAGTTCAGCGCGCTGCTGATGGTGTATGTGCTGGACACGGTGCTCGGGTACGGGAACACGGTGTACTTCATCGTGCTGTGGTTCACGGAGCAGAGCAAGACTGGCGACGCGGCGGGGGCGGCTGGCAGACTCGTTGCGCGGGCTGTTGCTGCTGCTGCCGGTGGTGGCGACGGTGCTGCTGCCGGTGCCGGCTCGGAGGCGGGCCTGGCCGCGCAGTCCGCGTCCGAGACGTACGAGCTGTTTGTGACGGTGGCGCTGACGCTGCTGACGACGGCGGTGCGGCTGTACTTCCTGCTGGTGATGCTGGCTTTCTTCAAGGCGATGTGCGCTGCCGGCAAGTACGACTCGCGGTTCCGCATCAGCAGCAGCGGCTCTGCCAAGGGCCGCGACCCGCTGTCGCGCGCGCTCGCGCGCGCCCAGGTGGCCTCGTACCGCGTGCTCGTGAGCGTTCTCTAGCCGGGGGCGCCTGTGCGTGTGCCTGGAGCCCGCTGCGGCCCGCCGCCGCTCGCCGCCTGGGCCTGCCCGTCCGGCCTGCCGGCCGCGCCCGCTCAGCTCTTTTTTTTTCTGTGCATAGCTCCCTCCCTCTTGGCAGTGCCTGTCTCATGCTTGACTGCTCCATGATAGCGTAAGCCGAGTGAGAATTTTTCTCTCTCTCTCTCTCTCTTGTATCGGGTAATTACAAGTTTTGTTGTACGTATATAAAAACGACGATAGGGGACTGAAAGGGCAAGGGCCTGCTGGAACGCCACGGCAGCGCGAGACTCACCACCACACCACACAGCACAGCACCCGCACCGCAGGCGCACACACCCTCCCCCTCCCGCCGACAAGGTGCACGCACAGCAGGCGCAGACACAGGTCCCACCGCTCCCCCCTCCCCCCCTCTCCCCCCCACGGCACACGGCACATACAGCCGTCTGGGAGCTCTCGTTTCCCGCGATGACCTCGGTCGTGGCCCCCGGCGTGCAGGCCAACCGGCCCTCTGAGAGCCCGGACAAGGGACTCGCCCCCGCAGCAGAGCCCGGCAGCGCACTCGGCTCCCCAGCAGCGCCCGACCCGCAGCCCGCCGCCCCCGCCAGCACCCAAGAGCACCCAAGCACCCCCGCCGAGGACAAGAAGAAGCACAAAACAGAGGACGATCCAGAGGACCCCGACAAGCACCAGCACCAGCACCAGCCCACAGCCAGCAAGGACGCCACAGACAAAGGCAAGGGCCAAACAACATCCTTCATCCACAAGCTCTATGCCATGCTGGAGGACCACTCCATGGACCACCTCATCTGGTGGCACGCCAACCAGGCCTCCTTCTACGTCCTCCCCACAGAGGAGTTCTCCAAGATGCTCAGCACTTACTTCAAGCACGCCAACATCGCCTCGTTCATACGACAGCTCAACATGTACGGATTCCACAAGGTGAACGACTCCTACAACAGCACGGAAGCAGCAGGAGGCCTCTCTGGCCCGTCTACGCCCGTCCAGATATCAGACGCCGCAGCCCCAAACTCCAGGCAGGGCTCCAATACATCGTCCAACGGGGGCTCCCTGATATGGGAGTTCAAACACTCGTTCGGTGCTTTCAAACAGGGCAACTTCGATGGACTGAACCAGATCAAGAGACGGTCCTTCAAGAACGTTGCGTCGCAGAAGGAAGTGCATAGTCTCAAAACGCCCGTCAACCAGCCATACGTTGGAAACACGATGTCCGCCGCTGCCTCGGGAGTCATGATGCCAAAGTCTGGCAACCACCCAGCCGAGGGAAGTCGCCAGGGCTCGTTCTCGGATGTCCAAAATTACACCCCGTATAGATACCAAAATGTCAATGTGCCAGGAGATTTCGTCGATTCATCTTTGCAAGACGAGATAGAGATGAAAGCGCGATTAACCAACTATTATCTCCAACAACAGATGGTCTCCTCAATAAACCATCCCGCTACGCCTGCCAGTGTCAAAGACGGAAAGTATCTGGAACTTGCAGGCCAGTACAACGACTTGTTGAAACAGTACGATATGCTCAACTATAAGTATGAAATCATCGAGGATGAACTCGCCAAGAACAATTACGACTCTGTGTCCATGATAGACTCGCTCAAGGAGCTCATAAATGTTGTGTCAAATAATCTTAGACATTCTGAGTCCCAGAGTGCACCAATTTTAGGCGAATTGACACAAGATCTCGAGCGCTTTAAGTGCAACATTTTGCAGAGGTCTGCCGCCAGAGACATGGCTTTAAAGCAAGCTTCAAATGGACCTGGCTACTATCATGATATGAACAAGCCTTATTTCCAGGAAATGTCAGTCGCCAACCCAGTCGGAGCTTCGTCAACCCATACGTCATTTTCGCACAAGTACCCTTTTGTGCCTCAGATGCCACTCCAGCACCCGCTTTCGGTGTCTGGAAGCCATCAAAGCGGCCCACAAGATCCAGCTCCACATTTGCATAAGGACATTCGGTACAGTGTATCATCAAGCCGGCCCAGAAACTTGTCTGTGTTTGATCCTTTACAACCTGTTCCTCCTCCATTAGTCCAGCAACCTGGGGTGCCTTCTGGAGTTCCTCAGGACCAGATGCCTCATCCTTTCCAAGAATCGGAGCATGCGGTCCAGAACCTACAATACGAGATGCGCAAAAACTCTGGCCAGCCTTCGCAGTTGCCATACCCAGGATCTCCTAACTCGATTAGAAGATTCTCTCCAAGTCTTGCAACCAACCAGCAACAGACAAATGTTCATCAGCAGTATCCAGGCAATGTCATGGGGCAGCAACAACAGCAACAACAGCAACAGCAGCAACAACAGCAACAGCAGCAACAACAGCAACAGCAGCAACAACAACAACAACAACAGCAGCAACAGCAACAGCAGCTTACGCCAGCAAAGCCACAACTGGGAGTGAATTTGTCAAATCAAACGTTGGATTCAGCCAAAACCAGGTCATCATCAACAAATTCACTGTCTTTTTATGTTTCTTCCACAGGGCCACCTAACCAAACTCATCCTGCTGCTACCGGAAACACTCCACAAGTACAGACACAGCAACAACCAGGCCCGCCCTCACAATCATCTGGGAATATGCGCAGCTCTACTCACGAAGAGAAAAAACTAGCACCATCGAGACATTATACCATAAACAACCCGCCCCGCTCAATACCTGCAATAATACCTTCCCAGTTACCACATCCTCCGCCTTTTGAAGGTACTTCCACTTCTGCTTCTGGAACAGTTTCCCAGCAGCCTCAAGATGTCCCCATCCAGCCACAATTTAGCCACAGGGCATCTGGTTACTTTAGCGTGCACGCCTCAGGCAATTCCGCCTCTATAAACGCGGGCACGTCACACCAACAATGCAATGATTCCCTAGGATCAACCGGATCGAACCCGTCTGTCACTTCCAAGACGCCCACAATGACAACAGGGGGCTCCTCCAATACTGTGTACTCGCTGCTGAACCCAAACACAGGACCTGCGAATGCTGCGGCAGCAGGCACAAAGAGAGAAGCTGAGTCCGGTGACCGTTCCGCCAAAAAGGCCAAGACCGAGCCAGGTGAAGCATAGCATGTAGTAAAGGTTTTGTTTCTTCTTCGATGCAGACCTGTATAACTCTTTAAGCTGACTGTACCATATAACGATTTATTTGCTTTGATACGGGAGATAATATATACATGTAAATTTAATTTAATTAGCTCTCCGGTAACTTACCGGTGTTGGGCTGTGCCTCTTCCAAGAATTGATGTCTGTTTCTTGCCTCGCCCAGTTTGACAAAGTAGCTAATGCCACTGAGACACTCGATAGTGTCTACCAAGAGCGAGTATTCGCCAAATTTACCATCGGCGATAGAGATTCCTATGCTCTTGATTCTATCCTTTTCAAACTCGCCCTGGTACTGAACCTGGAGCTTGCCTCTGTTCGTGAGTACAAAGTCGTCAAGCTGAATGAACACATCCTGCCACACGGGGGCTGCCTCAGGGGCGGTGTGGGCCAGGGGCAGGAAGAGCCTGTGCTGGTAGAGGTCTGTGCGAGACATCGTGTCTGTTTGTATGTTCACCATGAACTTGCGGGACGGCGTGTTGTTCTTCACCTTGAGGTAGAGTACCTGGAATGGGGACAGGTCCCACCAAAAGTTTGCGAAGCGTTCCGAGAAGTAGAAGGGTCTGAACTGATCTGAATTTGTATTTTGCTGTCTATTTTTCGTCTTGAACATGGCCCAGCCCGACTTCTTGACCTTCGGATCTGCGGGAAGGTTCAGGTTGAGGTTTCCATAGAAGTGCGCGGCCACCTGGCCAGACTCGTGGTCCCTTTGCGGCTGGAAGTGTACCGTGGAGTAGCCACCGAGAGATTCGTCAGACGTCGTTTGAATGCGGTCAAAGGCCCCGATTGACTTGAAATCTAGCAGCGTCAGCTGAGAAGGTTGCTCCGGGAGCGTGAGATACTTTTTGAAAATACGTCTCAGCATTTCGCTAAAAGCTCCAAAGTGGATGCCGAAGGGAGGGGAGCTCTGTCACCGTCCCACCGCACGGCCAAGCTGCTGGCCTAGGCAATGGTAGATAGCCTCGTTACTAGTGCTCATCAACTTTTCTTTCAGAAAAAAGACAGACCCCCTCCCCCTCCCCCCCAATGGCAGGACTAAACATGTGTGGTGTAAAGATGTACACAGTCTGTTTTTGAGGAGGGAGGGGTGGGAGGGGTGCTTTACCCAATCCTCTCTCTGTGCACTCTGCGAAAATAAACAAACAGCGTTGTAACCAATAGACCTGGTCACAACGGGTTCGAAGAGGGACAGAAGAGGTCTTGGGGCAGGCGCGCTTGGGACATACGCTGCGAATGGCATGTTTGTTTCGCACCAGAGATTGAGCAGGCGGCACCGGCGAGTGCTGCGCTCGAAACTGAACGTTCGCCTGACCAAAAAGAATCTCGATCTGATTCTGTACCTCAACTATTTGCGCTTCATCAACGGGTTGGTGACACGCGCCAATGAGCTCTGCGACTCTGACGCAAGCTCCGAAATTCTACCAAAACATCTAGCAGATGCAGGAGTCGAGCTGATGAAACGTTTCAAGGGGTAAACATGGGGCTTTCCACTCCAGCCCACCCCGCTGATTATTCATAAAAGAAGGCATTCATACTCGGCTGTTTGAGAATGGCAATATTCTTGATCGCCATGTCAGGGCTTTCCTTGAACTGTACAAACAGACCCTGCAGTTGCGCTGTGCTCACATAAGGCATCTCCAGTTCCCTGAACTTCTCAAGAAAAGTCTGGGCCTTTTCGTGCTCCTCTGTATAGAACCTCAAAAACATTTGCTTGACCTGGAAGTCGCTCGCATTATCAACCAGAACTTTGTAATCAATTCTGCCCGGACGCAGCAGAGCTGGATCCAGGCGTTCAGGATGGTTCGTAGTCATAAATGTGAGCACCTCCTCAGCCGAAGTCACTCCATCAAGTGCGTTCAACAGACCGCTGAACGTGACGCCAGCGGTGTACCCCTGCTCTCTATTAAGCTCCCTTTTCAGAAAAGCAGCATCGATGTCCTCCAAAAGCAGAATGGTTCGTTCAGGAATGTTATTCATCAGGTACGCTAGTCGATCATCTGTCAGATTCGGCTCGCCGATGTTCAAAATGGCAATATTGTAGTCCAGTTCTCCCGCCAAGGCCTGAATAAAACTGGTCTTGCCAGAACCAGGTGGGCCATAAAGCAGATACCCTCTTCTGTAAGGAATCCCCCGTTCGTGGTACCACTTCCCAGATTTCAAAAACTCTTTGATATCTTCCAATATCCTCTCCTTTACGCCACGGTCCAGAATGACAGACTGCACTAGTCGTTTTCGACGAGGCTGGCCAAACGGTCTCCATTCCTGACCCCAAGACTTATATAGCACTGTCTTACCTTCTGCCAATTTCATTGCCATTTCACGTGCTTCATCTAAGATGGATGCCAGTAAATATCTGTCTCTGTAAAGCGTGGTCACGGTGACAGTTTCCAATGGACTTCCGGAAGCGTGTATCCTCTCCGATCGTTCCCTTTTGATGTAGAACCAGGCTCCTTGATAACGGAGCCAATGGTTTCCGGGCCCTGGGACAAACGAGAAACCCGTTGAGATCGATCCGTTTGTGTGCTGTATAAACTGCGTCTGCACACTCAAATGCCGAGACTTGGTTTGTTTGTAGTGAGACATCCACTGCAGAAACCAAGCATAAGATTTGTCATTGTTTCTAATTTCCAAGTCAACCAAAAGAGCTCTGTAACCCAAAGAAGCCAAAGAGGCCACTGACCGTCTGACTACCGTGAACCCTGCCCCCAAAACCATGAGACCACCGCCAGCAGCAAAGTATGGATTTGAGGATATTATCTCATTTAGTGTGCCCAGCTTTGCAGGAGGCTGAGGAGCGTCAGCAGGCCTGTTGACCGTGCCCGCCGGGGCATCAGGCTCAAACGTCTTTGAATCCCTGTTCAAAGCCTCACCAGATGACGCCACAGAACCCATAGTGACAGAATAAAGATCCAACTTCAACAGGTAGAAGCCCGGGTCAAGCAACTGCGCTCACTCAGTGATCACAGAGTTCCCGTTCTTCATAGGTAGATATAGAAGCATATTATATGTATTGAAAAACTAACTAAAAGTCGATTCCTCGATAGGCTGTATTTAGCGGTGTAGAGATGACAACCATGCTGCCAGTCGAAGCCTCAGGAACGGCAGCTGGCAGACGCAACCTGAGGCGGAAGCAGCGATGCCAGTAGTGTGTGCGACAGCATTGACACACCACTACGCCCCGCTCCCACCCGGCTGCTTGTGTGGACTGCAGACCACTCGAATAAAAGTGTAAGGCTTATTAATATAAGGGTCTCTTTCGGTCGATCGACGCAAGCGGGCCTGCAAGAAAAATCAACTACCTATAATAAACATAAAGAAGCTGAGATGGCAAAAAGCTCGCAGTGAGCTCAGCACCAAAGCTCAAGGGCACAGTGTTTACCAGTCGTAGCAGGCGTCACTGTGAGCCAATCGACTCACGTATCAGCGAAACATGGAACCCCCTCCATACAGTGAGCAGATACACACCACAAAGCCGGTATCTGAGGATCAGGAGGAGCGCGAGCAGCTGTATCCTAGCCCCCAGCAGGAACTGGACCAGATCCGGGATGAGGACCTGGTCCTGGCGTCTGAGGAGACGAATGACAAGGAAGGGAGCTATGACTCTGACGATGAGAGGGAAGTCTTTTTCGAAGATCTAGCCCCAAAGCTGCCCGAGCGGAAATATAACTTTGCGGAGGCTAAGTTCTTCAAGACGTCCGAGCGGCTTTTGGATGACCTGCGGAATGATCCGTTCTTTCTGTGCAGTGCAGCAAGTCAATCAGATGGCTACGGAAAAGGTATCTTGGATGAGGAGCCAGTGTTTTATTCTGATAGACTGGCTGCGTTTGTTAAAAATTCCAGCAAGAAATACAAGGCTGTGATAGCCCATTCAAGCCTTGAATTTATCAATACAGCGAAGCCGGTCCTTCTGGAGAGTGGCAAGTCGCTCTGGAAGTTTGACGGTCTAATCGTTCCAGAATTGCAATTTGCAATCCCTGACGCTCCACTGTTTCATTTTAGGATCAAGATCAAAGGTTTTGAGAACGCCAATAAGCTAAAGCATAAATTCTATAAGATTGCTGATTCGGACTTGTTCCAAGAGGACAAGAAAGACCTTCTGTTGGATTTGGATGCAATCAATGAGCTTGCAAGTCATTACGAAAATGAGGAACAGCGCTACAACAATGATGTTCTTCTGAACTCGCTTCCGCAGATCGTTGACAGCTCAAACTACGTCTGCGAAAAAACAGGGACCATCATTAGAATAGAAATTTATCAGCCAGTCTTTAGCAGGGATGATTTGAAGCAATTTGAGAGTGAGGAAATCCAATTCAGAGTCTCAACATACCTCTCACAGCTTCCCGGCCAACATATAGACAAATTTCCCGTCCCTACAACACTGGAGTGTCTGAATACTCTTTTCAAGGTACTCAAGGGTCCATTGAACTACCTAGATGTGGAGGATATCAAGACATTGAAGCCAAATAATTCTGTCATTTTGAATATCCACTTGGATCTTGAACTGCTACCTCGCAAATTGTTTTTTAGATACATTAATGATGAACTCCAACCCCCAAAGTTTCGCGATCTGAATGAATATACTCAAATAGGTTGTGATTACTACATTAGAGCATTGACAGAGGTGATATTTCTTGGGTCCATATTTTCTCCAAACCCTAGGGAGTATTTCAAAATAAGGACCAGCTTTGCTTCTGACCTGCAAGAAGTGTTTAAGGTACTTGAAGAGCCTGACTACACTCAACAGCTACAGGGCTGGGAAAAATTTCAATATGCACCATGTTTGATCACTCTCAGTGTATGCCCCCACTATCCAGATGGCTTGATTATTGATGCATATACTACCATGGCGCAGCTGAATCCTGATAATATACCGGAGTATTTTGATGCGCTAGTCTACTGCACCACTTCTAGACAGAGCAATGATTTGTCAATGTTTGTGGCGACTTTAAGATCCCAGGGAGTTATTGGATATCAAGAGCTTAAAAGTAATTTCCAGGCATTTGGATTTGATATCTCGGACCCTGCTGTTGCAAGATCCTTAACAGATGAGCAACTGGTCATTTCATACAAGAATAATTTGGTACTGTGTACGTCCAAGTATGCCAGGACGACCTTGAGAGAGGCTTTAGAAAAAATATCTCAATATAGAGAAAGTCCAGCGCTGAAGAGCTTTTTGGATACCGAGCCTTTTTTTGATGTCTCCGAAGCCTATGATGCTCTAGAAACAAATCCCTCTGTTGATGATGATGTTTTGATAACGGCATATCAACTTAAAGCGGAGGATTCAAACTATAATGATACTCTCTATGCCAGGGCCCTAGCCACAGTGGCAATTCAAAGAAAGAGCATGCTGCTGGTTAGTTATATTAGTCTGAATCTTCCTCAGTTTTCCACAAAAATCCCATCATTAGAGGAAGCCTACAAGGAGATTGGATGTGATCAGTACGCCGACGACTCTACCGTAATTCGAATATTCCAAGAGAGGGTAAACAAGGAATTAAGCATTAACTTTCCAGATATTTGGAATTCTCTTCGGGTTATCGGTGAGACCAGAAAATCAAAATTGATTGAGGGGTTCCTCACATCCGGTGTTGTGGATTCACGCCTTCTTGCAGCTGATAAAACACCAGCAGGACTCAATAACATTGGAAACACGTGCTATCTCAACTCTTTGCTTCAATACTATTTTGTTATTGAGCCGTTGAGAACTCTCATTCTTGAGTTCAATAAAACCATAGATCGAGAAACCATTGAAAATAACAAGCACTTTCAAATACGTCGAATTGGAGGTAGAACGGTTGGCTATAAGGAAACACAGAGATCCTATCAATTCATGTACCAGCTGCGTGATCTTTATTATAAACTAATACATGAGAACAAACGTTGTGTGCAGCCGACAAAAGAACTCGCATATTTGGCATTCAGCCCATTGAGTGAAGAGGTTGAGTTTTCCTATGATGAGCCGAAGCCTGCTAAACAGGATACCGATAAAGAAATGAGTGATGTAATTTCAGATGATGAGTTGGATAACAATGAAAAAGATGATGAAGAAAACGAGGACAGTGATGAAGAAATGGCCGACGCTCCTAGTGATGCCAAAGAACAGGGCATCATAGACCTAACTGTAGAGGAAGGAAGTGTCACTGAAGGCCTTTCTGAAGCTGCCGCTAACGTTACGCCCACTGATTTCAGCATGACCGCTGCCACTGCCAAGATCAGCGCTGACCAAATAGAGAATGCTATTGAGATTGGAAGACAGCAGGATGTTACGGAGTGCATTGAAAATGTTTTGCTTCAAATTGAGAGTGCGCTTGAGCCGGATACGCTTGATGTAGACAATGAGCAAATCGATCTTGTGAAAGAGCTCTTTTTCGGCAAAACCATACAGACTTTAACACCAGTTGATCCTGCTACAAGGGAAGAAATTGAATCTGCAGAACCCCGCAAGAAGCAGGAAAGATTTTTGAATTTGATTGTTAATATTGGTGATCACCCTAAAGATATCTATGATGCTTTAGATACCTACTTCACGGAAGATTTGCTTCAATTGGACAATGAAGAAGTAAAGAGATCGTTGACAATTACGTCGCTGCCTAGCATTTTGCAAATTCAAATTCAACGTGTACAGTTTGACAGAGAGAGGCTGATTCCTGTGAAGTCAATTGAGCCACTTCCGTTTCAGGAAAACTTGTATATGGATCGGTATATGGATACAGCGGATACGAAGCTGATTTCTAAGAGAAAGGAAGTGTTTCATTGGAAACATAGAATTGCAGAGCTGTCTGGGCTCAGAAAAAAGATCAAGATGCCAAATGAACAAGGACTGTCGGTACGCGATGCGTTGGATTCTACTCGAGCGTTTTTGAAAACTCAGGTACTCAACGACATTGGACTGCTTGTTGATAGTGAGATTTTTGAAGTTTTGGATTCACAAATTGAGTCTATTGATCAGCAACTGATTGCCATAGATGAAGAAATTCAAGAGCTGCAATCCAAGATATCGGTTCAGTTCAGTGACATGACCAATATAGGATACTCGGTGTTCGCAATTTTTATTCACAGAGGACAAGCCTCGTATGGTCATTACTGGATTTACATCAAAGATCCAAAATCCAATCTCTACAGAAAGTATAACGATGAGATTGTTAGTGAGGTGACTCTTGAAGAGGTGCTGAACTTTAGTGAAAACAACAATGCCACGCCGTACTATTTGGTTTTTGTGAAGGATGAGTTGATTGACATGATACAACCTTTGAAAAGAGAGATTACTGAAGAATTAGCATCCACTGTGCCATGAGATCTTGACAAATCGCTGTATCCATGTGCTAAATAACATTTTCTCAAATTATTTAAGGCTCACTAGAGCCTGGTCTATATCCCTGATTATATCCTCGTAATCTTCACAACCTATGCTGAATCTCAGCAGGTTGCTTCTGGTCGAATCGTTGTTCATGGAAACGAAGTTGGGGTTCTTGGAAGTCAGCTCCACCAATGTCTCACCACCTTCCATGTTGGGGTTATTGCTAATGAAATTGAACTTGCGAAGAATTGATTCAGCCATTTTACGGCTTTTGAACTCTAGTGCAAACACTGGGTTATAGAAGCCGTTCAGTTGTTCTTTTACAAACTTGTTTGTTTGCAAAGACGAGTGGTGTATTTTGGAGATAACGGATCGATACTTGGATTGGTTTGCATTGAGAAAGCCGAGTACCTTTTCTGTGTTCTGACATTGGGTCAGTATTCTCATTTTGAAGGTTCTGAGCGATCTGAGAAGCAAAAAAGAATCAAAGTTTGCAATGTTAGTCCCCAATGACATTCTTTCTCTTTGCAGCTCCAGTTTATCTTCTCTGCTCTTACAGACGACGAATCCGGCACTCACGTCAGACACTCCTGCTAAGTACTTGACCGCGGAGTAAACGACGTAGTCTGCTCCAAACTTGATCGGGAACTGCAGTGGAGGCGGCGCTAGTGTGGAGTCAACTAAAAGATATGAGTCTCGTTCATGTGCCAAAGTGGCGAACCTTTCTATGTCTAATATGTACCCTTCTGGGTTCATCGGCGATTCGATTAAAATCACCGATTTCGGTGGCAGTAAATGTGCTTCGTCAAGAGACAGCTTTTCGAGACCCGTAAGCTTCGAGAGCAGTGAGATCACACGGTGCGATCCTTGGAAACCTGAGTTATTGATGCATATCTTTCTTGGGTTCAAGTAAGCTAGAATTCCCATTATGGCTGACGTGCCCGAGCTGTAGATAATAGCGTAGCCTTCTGTGATGTTTCCCAGAATCTTTTCCACCTTCTCTGAGTTGGGATGGCTCACCTTCGAGTAGGTGAAGTTCTCCAAAACATAAGCTTTAGTGGTTGCTGAGTGTTGCATGGGGTCGTGAAATGTTGGATAAAATGGAAGGTCCCCATTTCTTCTATTATCGGACGCAGGGATAGCAGGACCCTGCAGATGAGAAGAAGCACCAGGAGAGCTCGTCTGGGAGCCCCAACTGGGCTCTATTGCATTTGAGCTGTGAGACAATGTCGAAGTAGAATGCGGGGAAAAGTTGCTGATTAAGGAGGAGTAGTTATCATCTGAGTGGATGAGTCGGGTGTTGAAGCCAATGCTGGGGTTGTTGAATATTTCATCAAACGCTAAATCGAGGCCTGTAGTGGGAGCCATTACCATTGAGGGGCTTTCTGTTTGGGCCATCCCCGGAGCAGCCATCTGCGCGGTTTCAGAGACATTCACCGAGATGGTTCCCTTCATAGACGGGGAGGAGGAGGAGGAGGAGGAGGAGTGAGAGGGGGGATATGCTAGTTGAGAATGCAGCTGCGAGTGTGCCGGAGGACTCATGTGTCCCCGGACTATGAGGTTTCGCTTTTTGAACGAATGGAGCATGCCTTCGCTGAGTTTGAAGGAGCTATCTTCGTGGCCGAGCTGCTTCATGTAGTGTCCAAAGAGGTCTCTCAAGAGCTGGTTGGTGATGCTGGTGCTGGGATCTGCTGCGCAGAGGCGTGCGACATGTTTTTCGACTGCTTTTGTGACGTCTGGGTAGCGGAGAACGGGCTTCCTTCTGTAGGCCTGGAGACGCGGGCTGCTGTCGATCTGCTGGCGAAGCTGCGCGCTGCACACCATCCAGTTGGAGAGCGTGCCCTGGCTGATGCAGAAGCGCGCTTCGCTCTGGAAATGCTCGAGGGCCTCTTTTTGAGATCTCTGGGGCGGGCCTTCGATAAAGTCGAGCACCTCGATCTTCTGCCGGAGCGTGGCCCGCGGCAGCTTAGCCTCGGCGCCCATGGTGGAGGGGGGAATGGAGGGTGGATGGATGGCTAGCTGGGCGCGTGAGGGAGGCAGGAAGGAGGACGGGCAGCGTGCGGTGTGTGAGCAGGCAGCCGAGATCTGTCGGGGTTGGGGGGGGGGGGGGGGGGAAGCGGAGTGGGGGGGGGGGG
>JAKTPG010000029.1:0-140318 GCA_030557505.1 Ogataea maris
CCCCCCCCCCCCCCCCCCCCCCCCCCCCCCCCCCCCCCCCCCCCCCCCCCCCCGGGGAGCAGCTGGCTGGGCACCACGGTGTGCTATGGTAAGCAGAAGTTGCTGTGTGCTGACAGCGGGCGTGCAGGGTGATGAAGCAGAGAAGAGGGAGGCCCAGAACTGCGATAAATCCATTATTTCGGTGTCTTTTTTTTTTTTTATCTGGGTTGACTCTAATGCTTTCCTCCGACTCCCCTTTTGCCCAAAAAGCCAAAGAACATAAGTTTTGCTCCAGCATAAAGGAGAGAGAGAGAGAGAAGCTCCGGGGTTGCCCTGAACCACTGTTCCAGCCCGCGTCTGCTGCCCCAGTGAAGACCCAGCATGAACAGAGCGCGGTTCCTACACCCCGTGCGACTGCAGCGAGTCGTGGCCGCCATCCAGCGACTGTATCCGCCTGCCTACGCCGACAGCAAATGGGACAACACAGGCCTGTTGGTGGACTCGTCCTCGGAGACAGCAAGCGGCGAGGACGCCTCTGAGGTGCGTCTTCTGCTCACAATAGATCTCACCCAGGCGGTAGCAGACGAGGCGATAGCGGGCGGCACGAACGTCGTGCTGGCATACCACCCGTTCATCTTTCGCGGGCTCAAGGCGATCACCCGCTCAGACCCGCAGCAGCGGTCACTGCTGCGGCTCATCCAGCACGGGGTGTCGGTGTACTGCCCGCACTCTGCTGTGGACGCCGCCGCACACGGCGTGAACGACTGGCTTGTGGACGGGATCGCAGGGGACAGCGCTGCCATTGAGTACAGAGAGATCCTCGAACCCAACGAGAAGTTTGAGAACGTGGGCATGGGGAGACTCGTTAGCTTGAAAAGCCCCATCTCGCTAACGCAGGCCATCTCCCGCGTCAAGAGCCACCTTGGACTTGCACACGTGCAGCTGGCCACGGCGCATGCGAGCCTGGATGTGTCGTCGGTCAGCAAGATTGCGGTGTGTGCTGGATCAGGTGGGTCCCTATTCAAGGGAGTCGACGCAGACCTATATTACACAGGAGAACTGTCGCACCATGAGGCGCTCTATTACAAGGAGTCGGGCGCCAGCGTTATTGTGTGCAACCACACGAATACGGAGCGAGGCTTCCTAAAGGTCCTGAAAGCGCAGCTTCTCGCTGAAACGGACGTTCCCCTGAACATAGAGATTAGTTCGACCGACAGAGACCCGTTCCAGATAGTTTAGATATCCCTGCGTGCCGCTCCATGCTGCCCGATTGTAAGTGAGACTGCGTTGCCCCAGACGTTTCAAGATTGGCATAACTGAGGCCCCGGTGTTTGCCTGTCTGTCGATACATATGCTTTTTTCGGTTTTTTTGGGGGTCGCAGATCAGGCAACAGAGTAATGGCTGGGGCGGGGCGGGGCGGGGCGGTGGGCCCTGTATTTATTGGAGCTTGTTCAGGATGAGTTGGCGTTCCTATTGGGACACAGACAGGCAGCGATTGAGGCATTCGCGAAGGACGAGCTGGCCATTCCTGGCGAACTGGATTTACCCCAGGCTGCTGCAGTTCGTGTAGCAGAAAAGTGTGATGGTGAGAGATTGGCGAACTTGTCGTGTCTTTGCCGAGCTCGGTGACCAGAACGCTCACAGGCTGGCCGCCAGGAAACGAGCAGCTTTCTGGCCGAGCTTTCTGCCTGCGCGCCCGCGCCGGTGCTGTACTCTGCCTTTGCCCCGGCATCAGCATCTAGCAAGCCGTCAATCTGAGCAGCGCTTCCTTCCTTCCTAATAGGGAAGGTCTGTAATGCCTCCTCAAATTTTCCAAAGCTATGGCGGAAGCGGAGGCAGGTGTGGGCGGTCGTGCGCAATTCTAGGGGCCAGAGAAGAAGAAAAAACTAATGATCATTTGTAGGTAGGTGATATGTCTATCAACATATGATGTATATTTATACGCAAGGCGACCTCCTCTTCTCCTTTTTCCTCCGCATTGGCCAAAGCAGCTGGAGCTTCAGCCGCCGTTCCAGGAGCAGAAGTTAACCCGGACTCGCAGCTTCCCTATCGCGACCGGAAGTGGCGTCCCGTCGGAGAGCAGCAACGCTGGCCCAGGCCTGAAGACTCTGGCTTTGGCACATGCGCTGCTCTGACGCAAAAACTACACTGCACTTGCTCGCGTGACCAGAGATGAGCAGACCACTCGCCAGCCACTCCCTCCTGAAGTTCACGCGCAAGGCCACGCGGCTCGCCAACGATATCGCCTTTGGATCAGCGACACAGAGCACAGATGATGTGGCGGATCGCAAGTTCCAGGAGTTCAAGGCCAAGCGCAGCAGAGAGCGCGAGGAAAAAAGGCTCCGCGACCTTTCCCAGCAGCGGAAAAAGGCCCAGGAGCGTGGCCTCGAGCTGTACCTGGAACACCTGCGCTTCTTCCTAAAGTACATGGACGACGCAGAGTTCAATGACCCCATTGAGTATGCAGCGACTAGGCGCGACCTGTTACTGGCCTGGTACAAGAAGTTTCTCATTACGCTGCGCGAAGAGATTACTGACTACGAGAAGCTGGTAAAGGAACAGCAAGACCTCTCCCACAAGACCCCTGGAGCGTCCCACCAGTACCGCGAAATTAAGCACCAAGCAGACCACCTCCTGAAAACAAAACTACATGACCTCTCATCAATGGTTCCTCCTGCCGATTCACAAGACCCAAAGGCGACAGTGTTCCATGACAACAAGGTTATCCTCATACTTCTGTGGTTTTTACAGATAATGAAAAAAGTAACAGCGCAACCCGCCTCACTGCACAAAGACATACGCAAGGCGCTGGCCAAAGTTCAGGAGTCAGTGGACCCTGCTTTCAAGGCCGACATGCCTGAAATTTGCATTATATCCAGCACAAAAATGACCCCCTCGGCTCCAAGCCCCGCAGACTCAAAAGATTCCATTTACACGCAAGATAATATTATAAATGCCAGAGTGGAGTTCATTAATGGGTGGCAGACGAGACATGACAACCCCGAATTTCACACCAACTTTGTATCGATCAGCAACAAGGTGCGCCGAATCATCGATGTATCTGAGAAAGGCTACTTGCCGGATGACCTTCTGAGAGAAAATCTTGATTTTCCAAGGCCGATGTTAAACAAGGATTTTTATGATTATCATCTCAGCAAAGATGAGAAAGTTTTTATGGACACTTATTCTTCCTTCACCACTTTTAGCCCCACATGTCTGCCGCTCAAAGATTGCTCGCAGTCTTGTGTCTATTGTCCTGATTTTACGTTGGACGTGACAAAAAGTAACATCCGCGACACTTTGTTTGAAATCAAGCGGGTTTTGAAGCCCAATGGTTATCTTCAGCTGGTATTTTGGGATATTCAGCAAATTCGCCAGAAAAGTGGTATTTTTTCGGACAGTAATTTAGAAGAAATGCGCCGCCATATGAAGGCCACAGACCCTGATGAGTACATAAGAAATGAGGTATGGGAAAAGATACTGGATTTTATAAAAGAGTCGACTGATGTGATACCAGACATGACCGCCCAGATCATTCCATTATTGAAGGATGTTGGCTTCAGAAATTTAAGGCTTTCATTTGTGGCATATCCCAAACTTAGTACTTTATCTGAGAGCTCTGAGATGATTAGAGCTTTTGGGTCATCCGAGTCTGATCTTGACAAGACTCGTGAAAATTCGCTGACCACCTCAACTTATACGATAGGCTATAGGGACCTGAGGCTAAACTCATTTTTCGAGTTCTTATCTAACTATTTGGAGTTTATTATTTTTGGAAAGGTATTCTCGATCAATGATTTTTCCAACAAGTTGAAGTTCAATCAAGAACAACAAAACCGGAATGCTGATGGAAACAGGTCTAATGGTCTAAATGTGAGCCAGAAAGAGTTGGATCTCATCAAACTATTTATTGATTACAAGTTGAATGGATGTAATGGGAAGCTGGTTCAAGAACAAATATTCAAGGACCATAAACAGAGTACCAGAGAGACACAGTCTGAATTACACAAAGAAGGAATACATTACTCTGTGATTTTGATCGGAGAAAAATGAAGAAAAGGTGTTTTCGTTTCGGCATTAAAGAGAAGGATGAGCTGCCTGATTTCCGGTCGTGCTCGAAGCATCATCCTCCACGTCATAAGTAAATTCTGTCATTTGGAATCCCAAGCTATGGATATTCTCCATACCGTCGCCTAATTCCGTCTCCTCTGACTCTGATTCCTGCGCAGGAAATGTTTTCAGTTCATGATTGATAGTTGTTGTTGGGCGCCTAATGAACCACATCTTTCTAAAAGTATTTCTATGAGGATTAATGCGAAAAACCGGTTTTCGAGGAAGTTGTACCTCGGGAACCTCTGAAGGTAGATTGTCTAGTAGCGGCTCAACAACCACCTCTTTTGGTCTATACACATACACGTAGTTATCGTTCAGATGTGTGTCGTAATTGGAGCTTTGCGGTGCAGAGTAATGCTTGTGAGAAAGGTTGACCATTTTCCGCTTGAAACGTCTGTAATTGATACGTTTGAGATTGAAAAGGGGGCGGAAGTAGTCAGGGGAGTTTGACTCCTCGAACATTCGACGTCCAAGAACACCTTCCCGCTGCATAGACTTTTCTATTTGATTTATTCTGTTCAGCCATTCCCAAGTAAGAGTATTTGTGATCACGTAACACGTGAGGTTGAACACTTCCGACAGCTCATTGACCCAGACATTCGAGATATCGGCGACAAAAAAGACTATAGAAGAGTTCGACCCAAGCCACGTCACTATTGTGAGGGAAAGCATACCAGTGCTGAATACGACCTTGCGCTTTGGGACGGCGTACACCAGGAGCAGGCAACTGTAAATGACCGAGAGTGATATTTTAAGGAGATAGACGAAAGCGGGAAGAATTGCCAGTGAGTCTGAGGTGCTATCTGGGTTAGTTGTATCTGTATGAAGTTTAATGCTGGCAAGGAAGGTGGAGAGAACCCAGAGAATTTGTGCCACTATGGAGAGGAATAGGCCCGCTGCAAAGATGATTCTCTTCTCTCTTTTTCTAGGGAACATTCTTGTGATGATTTCGATCTGGCTGAGCAGGGCGAGAAAAAGCGAGACGGAGAAAACTGCGTTAAACCCCTTGGACTTCAGGATGCTGTTTATGAGGAAGGCGGCGGAAGCGTTGCCGGCCTCGTGCTGGCTGGAGAGGTGGAGGAATGCGTATATGTATATGGAGACGAGCTGGCAGGTTGCCATGATTGAGGATGCTTTGAGAAGGAACGTTGGCTTTGAGGAGGTTATGTAGTGCTTTGTGAAGAGGATGAGAGTGAGAAAGAGCGAGATGACTGCTGCAGCAGAGAGCGAGTAGATGGTGGGGTATATTGTGTTGGTGAACGAGGCGCCTTCGACAGCGCTGCTGGACATGGCGAAGAGATCCCAGCTCTGCTCGAACAGCGGGTAGGCGTCCACGCCGCTGGCAGCGCCCCATCTGTTTGTGGCATACAGGACGGGCTCGCCGTTGCTGCATGTGTGCTCAAACTGCGTGAGTGGAGAGACCGGCCAGAAGTGTTTGTCGGTGAGCAGGAAGCCGTGTGAGAGGTTTGCTGGCGAGCAGATGGCGTAGTCGACGGTGTCGTCCGACGGGTACCTCCAAACGAGGTTGCGCCGCATCTTTGGCGCTGCTGGCGTGCAAGGTGTGTAGTGTGTGTCTGTAGCAACAGGAGGGCGGGACAGGCTGGCTGGCGAGCTGGCGGACGGCTTTGCACAGGTACTTATATAAGAGTCATTTTTACAGCTTTTTGTCTCTTCCCCTTTTTTTTTGGCTTGATTTATTATTATCATTATCATTATCACTATTATTATTTTTTATTATTACTATTACGTAAGGCACTGTGGGTAAATTTTTCAGTCCAGGGGAATTTCAACAGTGTTCAGTGCTCTCTCAAGAACTACCCCCCTACGCGTCTTCAAGAGCCCGGTCGCGAGCGCTTCACGTTGGCATTGGGGTGGTTTCGGCAGCCGCACATAGTGAGAGCGCATCTGCCGCGTTCCGGTTCACACACGCCTCTCGTTGGAATGCAGGCCTCTGCCGTCCACGCGAGCTCGATGCCTGAGCTCGAGGGGGCGGGCGAATGCGAGCAGCGCACGGCGGCCGCGAGCAGGCGCTCCTCGGACGCGTCGTTCAGCCTCGTGGACTACTACGCCGACGGCCGAGAACAGGACTCGTATACGAGCCCGTCAGCGACGGGCGAGGGCGAGGCTGCGGGCGCGGGCACCGCAGAGGAGCCGTTCACGCTCATCACAAACAGAGAGCGCCGCATAGCACAGCGCATGGTGTCAAAGGCAGAGCTGCAGGAGTCGCTGCGCAAGACACGGTCCTCCCTTGAACAGATCCAGTCCCAGATCGGGCAGGGCGATGAACTTCCCGAACAGCACGACGGAAGCAGAAGAAAGCACTCGCGCGGCGGGCTGTTCCGCAGTGACAGGGACAGGTTTGGCTTCAAAAAGGCAAGCGCCCAAGTAGGCGAGCAAGAGTACAATAAGTGGTGGGCAGGATACTCGCAGTACCTGGTGCGCAGGAAGCGCAAGTGGGAAAGGCTCATGGCAAAAAATGGGCTGCCCACGAGCCGCGAACACCCTCCCAGCAGGTTCCCGGCGAGGTCTGATGATTTGCGCCGGTACGTGCGCAAGGGCATACCGGCTGAGTGGCGAGGAAACGCCTGGTTCTATTTTTGCCGGGGTCATGAGCGACTACGTGACAATACGGGAGTGTATGACGCGTTGGTGGAGGCAATCGAGCTGGGCAGCGGTAATGGCGGTGGCAGTAGCGAACACACTGATGCCATCGAGAAAGATTTACACAGAACGTTTCCGGAAAACGTTCACTTCTGCAACACGCAGCGCGTGGGTGCCGACGGAGTTGTCGAAGAGGTGGAAAGCCCGATGGTGCAGACTTTACGACGTGTTCTGACATGTTTTGCACAGTATAGGCCTGCAATTGGGTACTGCCAGTCACTCAACTTCATTGCTGGACTTCTTCTGATATTTATGAGCGAGGAGAAAACATTCTGGATGTTAGTGATTATTACTGAAAAGTACCTGCCGGGAGTGCACAATCTTAGTTTGGAAGGGGTTAGTGTGCACCAGGGGGTGCTGATGCTCTGCCTGCGGCAGTATATGCCAGAAGTGTGGCGTGTGATCCGTGATGCAGAACAGCGCGACGACGGCGGCCGCTCCTTCCTTTACGAGCTGCCCTCCTTGTCCTTCTGCACCACCAGCTGGTTTATGAGCATGTTCATCGGGGTGCTTCCTATGGAGACAACGTTGCGAGTGTGGGACTGCATATTTTACGAAGACTCGAAAGCATTATTCCAAGTAAGTCTTGGAATCTTCAAGAAACTGCGACCACACCTATTGGAGATTGCAAGCGCATGGAAGCACGACGGACCGGGCGATGCCGATATGGTGTCTGCGGAGCTGTTCCAGGTGATTCAGAATGGGCCCCGTGGCTACATTGATGTGAACTCTCTTCTTGATGAGTGCTTCCATACGGCGAGTTTTGCGCAGCTGACGCAAGCTGAGGTTACGAGCTGCAAGAGGTATGTCATTGAGAGCCGGCGGCGCTATGCGGAACTTGTGCGAAAGCGGGCAGCTGTGGGGCTTAGCGAGAGCGAGCGCCGCGAGCTTGTACGTGGTGCGAACGTGGCCGACAGTGTTGGACTGAAGGCTTTGAACTGGAATGGCCGGCTGAATAACCGCATGCGCCGGTTGCAGCACAGGCTGCGATAAAGCATTCAACTTAGACTCGGTTTCAGGCCGTGTGTATCAATATATATACACCTATATATAGATGTGGCTTGGAATTACTTTTTGCACACTGGCATCTTGGAGTTCTGGTGCGGGCTCTGGACCAGGAGCTGGTCCCGGAGCTGGTATCTGCCAGTCGAGGCTGAGGTAGCCTGAGCGGCGCGGCGAGACGATGGCGACGGGCAGCCCCTCTGCGGCGAGTCTTGAGTTTTCGTCCTGCACGTACTGCTCGAGCTGCTGCGACGGCTGCTTGTCTAGGCGGAGCAGCGTCGACGCTGCGCGGAACGTGAGCACGTCGAGCAGCAGTAGCGTGCCCCAGCGCCAGCTTGGCTTGAACTGCTCTGCGAGGAGGCCGTTGACTGTGGCCACCACCTGCGCAAACCTCTCGTGGGAGATGTAGAGCCCCAGCGGGGACGCGTCTGTCGTCCCGAACCAGACGCCGTCGACGCACACCGACGCGTCGAAAAGCGTCTGTAGGCTGCTTCTGCTGCTGCTGCTGCTGCTGCTGCCTGGCAGGCCTGGAAGGTACTCGGCGAACTGCGGGTAGTCTACGGCGGCCGTGCGGGGCACTCTCACCACGCGCGTGCTGGCTGTGCCTGTGCTGCCGGGGGCGGCTCCGCGGTAGACGTCGGGGAAGTGCGTCACCAGCGCGCCCGAGTCGCCCGCCCTATAGACGTGGTAATTGAAAAACTTTGGGTGCGACATTTGTGTGTGAAAAACAGCGCCGCTGCGGTTGTTTCTGCACTTTAGAGCAGCGGCTGGGGTCTCTTTGCGTGCGCTCCGCTGGCTGTTCCACCGCTGGCACGAGGTCTCCTCCTCCACCTCCTCTCTGTGGCTCTGCAGCAATGACGACCGAAACCGCCTTCGCGCTCCAGTTCCAGGACCTGATCAGCCTTGTTTGCGACAACAAGCTCTTTGACGCCCAGTATGCGAAAAAATTGGGCCTGGTGGCGCCCGCGGACGGCGCGTGTGCCACGGCGGGCGCGCGTCTCGCGGTCGCCCCGCTGGCCTCGCGCACGGGCAACGCTGCGGCGGCACACGCGGCGGCGACAGCAGGGGCAGGCGGCGGCGCCCCTGCGATGGCGGCTGAGATTGCCGTCACCGTGCGCTCGCTGAGACAGCCAAGGTTCACCGAGGAGCTCACGCTGCCGGGCGACGCCCTGGTGCACCAGCTCAAGACGCGGCTGGCCGAGAAGCACGGCCTGCACGCCGGGCAGCTCACGCTGATGCTCAAGACGAAGACCGTCCACGACAGCGAGCCGCTCGCAGCCGTCGCGGCCGGCGCCGCGCTCACGCTCAATGCCCTCGTCAGCAAGGAGCACACGCCGCCCGCACAGCCCGCACAGCCCGCACAGCCCGCCGCCGCTGCCGCAACAGAGGAGGCCTCTGGCAAACAGCTTGCCACGCGCCTCAGCGAGCAGGCCTGGCAGCAGATCCACGCGATTCTCCAGACAGAGATCTCGGACCCGGCCGCGCGCGAAAGGCTCTTTGCCCAGCTCCGCGCGGCAGAGCTCTGAGCTCCCCCCGCCTTCCGTCCCCCGTCTGGCCTTAGCCAGGGCCCTCCTCCCTCCCTCCCTGCCAAGTGAAAAAAAAAGTATCAGGTAAAATGACAAGCTCCGAGAGGAAATAGAAGAAGTTGGGGCTGGCCGCACGCCAGGCATGGCCCTCCTTTCCCGGGGCACCGCAATCAGCGTTCCACCATTGGTGCCTCCTGTCCGATGAGCACTGTCGGTCCTGTCGTGCTGGTGCACGCGGGCGCAGGCGCTCACCCCCGTGCCAGCCGCGCAGAACTGAGGAAACTCATTCTCGACAGTCTGCAGTGCGTACCAGAGCTCGCGAACCACCCTTGGGGCAGTCTAGAAGCCTACGGGCCCCTGCTCCAGACCCTCGACGCCGCAGCGTGCCGCCTAGAGCGCTCGCCGCTGACGAACACAGGGTACGGCTCCTGCATCACGCGCGCAGGCACAGTCGAGTGCGACTCAAGTGTCCTGGTTCTCGACGCAGTGTCCGGCAAGAGACTGCAGTCCTCGCTGCTTGTCAACAGCAGCCCCACCCCTATTCGTGACTGTCTTGACGCTCTCTGTGCCCAATGTCGGCACGAGCCCCTGCCGCTTGGCATCACAAGGCCCCTCATGACTGTATCCGGCCGACCCCCAGACAACAGTCTGGTGTCTCCGGCCATGAAGCGTGCACGGGAGAGATACGAGCCGCTTCTCGATAGGCCTGCAGCCCAAGACACGGTTGGCGTATGCGTTGCGGATCACGAGGCGGCCGTGCTGGGTGTCTCGTCTGGGGGCGCTCTGTTCAAAGACCCGGGCCGCGTGGGCTGTGCGGGCGTTGTGGGGGCAGGCTGTTTCGCATCAAAGTCCGGCCGCTTGTTCGTTGCGGCAATGTGCTCGGGCAACGGCGAAGACATCATTCAGCTCGATCTTGCCCGCTCTGTGTGTCAGTACCTTGTGCACAACTACACGGAAGACTCGCCTGTGTGCCACCAGGCCCTGCAGGCGATACGTGCCGTGATGAGCGACGTCCAGCTGCGGGCCCGCGGGCCCAACCTCGAGCCCCAGGTGTACCTGGGTGTTATTGGCTACCTGCGCTGCAGCGACCCTTGCTACGCCACAGTGTTCTACGTGCACTCGACAGAGAACTTTGCCTTTGGATACAGAGACGCGGCTGGTGCGGCCCATGCCCACTTCAGCACTCTCGCCAGGGGCCGCCAGTTCGCCCAAGGGGACTTCCATGCTGAGTAGTACACCAGATCTCTTTCCGCACCCCCTCTGCGTCTATCGGCGCGTCGATGCGCTGTGTGTCTGCGGGTGTCCCCTATCTATCTACCTCTCCTTGTTATCATAGAACATCACTAGCGTCGATCGACCCCATATGTATATTTAGGATTCGCGTCAATGTGTTTTTCAGTGAGGGTGGCGAAATGCGTTAGTTAAAAAAGCCCAAAAAAGTCAGTCTCCTCACCAAACGGTTATTCTTCCGCAAAAGCTGTCTTTCAAAAGCGCCAACGGGACGTCGAGGAGTGTACGAAAGTGTGGTGAATGGAACTTCGCTAGTTCTACCTCTCTGTTCTTTGTGTCAGCACCGCGAGCGTGTGTGTGTGTCTTTGTGGTTTGTGTTTTTTTGGGTTTGCAGGATCAGGCCAGTCAGTCATTTTTGAAAGCGACGCATTCGGTGGTTCGGTCAGCTGTACTGTGTAATGGCCGAGCTCACGCCCGAACAAGAATCCCAGCTGCTGCAGTTCAAGGAATTCACCTCATACGATGACTCCGAGGAACGTGACAAGGTCCTGCGCTTGCTGAACGTTTGCAACTGGAACTTGGAGGTCGCAGTGGCAAGATATTTCGATAATGACTTCCCCTCGCTAATGGACCATCACGAGGCCAACCTGTCCTCTGCATTCTCGGCGAGTGACGCAGATTATCAGCTGCGCCCAAGCCCAGCCCCGCCATCGCCATTCGCATTTCCCGATAGTGGCGCGCCACAGTTCCCTATACTACCGCAGAGAGACCTTTCGGCACCGCAAGCTCTTGCATTTGACCACGCCTTTCTTGATATGCTCCCAAAGCTCCCCAAGGCAATCCCTATACCAAATGCCTGGAAGTCGCAGTTTGGCTTTGGCCCAGCTCGTGATCCAAGAAGCAGGGGCGTAGCTGTGTTTCCTTCCATAATGTTCATCTTGATGCTATTCCCAAAACTGTTCTGGGCTGTTGGCTTTGGTCTTAACTCAATCCTCGGGCCAATATTCCCCAGTCTATTCAGGCTCCTCGGCTACCGCTTAAGTGTTTCAGACTACCCGCTGAGGCCTATATACACAACAGAGAAAGAGATCAAAAGTCATAGCATCAAGAAATACATTGAAGAGGTCATTGGCGAGCCATCTGCTCTTAAAATCTTTGAAAATGGAGAGTTCAATGACGCTTACAACGAAGCCAAATCGTCGTTAAAGTGGTTTATGTGCGTACTCGTGAATTCAAAATCCACACTCTCCTTATCTTTCATCAAAACCTACTTAAACAATGACTACGTTATCAAGTTCATCAATGAGAACGATGTTATATTATACATTGGTGATGTTTGTTACCCAGAGGCATATGAGGTGGGAAAAGTGTACAGAGCAAGTGCCTTACCATACATAAGTCTCATAGCCAATGTATCTGCCACTGGTGCGTCTCTCCCGCTCATGTCAATAGTGACTAAGTTTCAAAATTTCGAAGTGCTCATGAACAACAAGGAAAGCCCAAAGAAGATCGTAAAAAGACTGCAGAAAATCGTGGACAAATACGAACCCCAGCTGATAACGCAGAGAATAGATAAGCAAGAAACTGAGTTTGCTAGACTCATTAGAAAGCAGCAGGATGAGGCGTATGAGCAGTCTCTTTTGAGCGATAAGATCAAGATTGAGGAAAAGAAGCAGCGGCAGCAGGAGCTGCAGCAAGAGGTTGAGCGCCAAAACTCTGCGCGAGAACAGAAACAGCTCAAGGAGAAGCAGAGGTTGGCGTTCTTCTTGAAGAGTGCCAATACCGTTCTGGATAAAGACTCTCAGAGCTGGGTCAAGGGAGAATATACCACCATACAATTGCGAAAAAATGACGGTAGGCGGACAGTTCAAAAGTTTTTGAAAAGTCAGACTCTGCATGACATATTTCTGTACGTTGCGTGCAAGGAGTTTGTTGCTGAGCGTTGTGGCGAGCTGGGCGTGGCTGAGGCCGAGGCCATGAAGAGTCTGTTATCTGATGACGTGTCTGAGGTTGATTTGACGGACTATGAACATGAGTTTGACTTTGAACTGGTGTCTCCGATGCCCCGGATGAGACTTTCGCCAGATAAAAACAAACTGCTGAGGGATGTCAAGGAGCTATGGCCTAATGGTTCTCTTCTCATCGAGAAACTGGATAGCGATTTCTCTGATGACGAATAGGGCACTGCAGGTGGGTAGTGCAGGTGGGAAGACTTGTAAGGCATGCTGTGCTATGTGTACGATGTTTCTTCGCACGAAGGGAAGAAAAGGGAAGGGAAGGAGGTATGTGTGTGTTTGTGTGTATAGAATATAGTCTCTACTTTCTCCGCTTTGAATCCTGCTCAGGAATGGTTCCGTCCTTGAGAGACTGTAGATTTTCGGAGACGGCTTCCAAGACGAAGTTTCTCAGTCTGTCGTTCTGTTCACCCTCGTTGGCGCTCTCGGTCATTATTTTCTCGATCTGCTGTCTCCGCTGAGCGAGGTCGCCAGCAGAATCCTGGTCCATCTCTTCGGAGAGCACAAACTTCACCTCTTCGCCGCCTGGCATTTCCAGACGGTGCGTTGCGGTGCCCTGAGAGGCGTGATCGGTTCCCAGCGAGCAAAGATACTGTATGAGCTCTGGGAACTCGTCTTCTTCCTGCTGGTGCTGTGCTGCTGTGAGGCCCCTGGCATTCTGCTTGAGGTAGTCTGCTCCGAGGTCTTCGACGAGAAGTCTTGCGATCTGTGGTGTTTCTGCGTAGTGCAGGGGCGTGTCTCCGTCGTTGTCCTGTATGTTGATGTCTCCGCCGTGCGCTATGAGGTACCTGAGGAGGTCGACGTGGCCGTACGAGACTGCTGCGTGGAGAGGGGTGTAGCCGTTAGCGTCCTTTGAGTTGGCGGTGTACGTCCCGGACTCTATGAACTGGCGCACCTCGTCGCCCTTGTTGTCCGCGGCCGAGATCCAGATGTTGGTGGCCATGACAGGGGTGGTGTTGTACTGAAGCTCTGCTGGCGGCCTGTCGCTGCTGCTCAACGTGAAGCAGGAGCACGGAGCACATTGCTTCTCTCTCGCTGTGCGTTTTCTCTTCCTGTTTTTCTCGCTACAAATTTTTTTTCGTTATTCATCTTCTTTGGCTTCCTTCTGCACTCTCCTCATCAGAAGCCCAGCAGTAAGCAGAAGCCGGCCGATCTCATCTCGAACGCGGCTGAAGCGGACTGCACCCCCTGAAGCGAAGAAAGGATGAGTCGGACGGAAGAGCCGGTGCCGGTGCAGGTGCCGGTAACGGCGAGCGGGAGCGGAAGCGGAAGCAGGAGCGCGGCCCCGCCCGCTGCTGCCGCAGCGCTGAGCGTCGCGGACGCGCAGGGCGGCTTCGACGGCTGGCTGCGCGCACTCAAGTTCAAGACAGGCCTCGGCCTCTCTGACGCAGAGAAGACGGCGTACGGAGAGCAGCTGCGCGCGTCCCGGACCGCTGACCAGTGCGCCAGGTGCGACGAGTACAAGGACTGGATGCTCAGGTACTCGCCCACGGTGGTGTTCATGCTCGACCAGATCAGCAAGATCGGCGGCCGCGTCCCGACCGAGAAAATCAACTGCGAGATCTGCTCCGTCGGCAAGTACGGCGGGTTCCATCCGGAGCTCGGCATCCTGCTCTGCGCAAACTACATCGACAACAAGTGGGTCCTCAACGACACGCTCTCGCACGAGCTCGTGCATTGGTACGACAACACGCGATTCAAAGTGAACTGGGCCGACATCAGACACCACGCCTGCTCAGAGATCAGAGCGTCCTCCCTGAGCGGCGAGTGCGCCATCGTCACAGAGTTCAAGCGGCGGCTCGGCTTCATGCGCTACGCAAAGGGCCACCAGGAGTGCGTGAAGAGAAAGGCGGTCCTCAGTGTAGTGGGGCATCCCGACTGCAAAGGCGAGGAACACGCCAGAGAAGTGGTCGACGAGGTGTTCAGAAGCTGCTTCAACGATACCCGGCCGTTCGAGATGATCTACCGCTGATATTATCGGTATTTCTCTATCTCTCTCTCTCTCTCTGTATATATACATATATATATATTTTCTATGACAAATATGACGATCCCCTCTTGGAGTTGAAAGCAAGCTAGAACACTAAATACATTGTGCACATCAAACTCGGGCCAAACACTATCCCAAACCAGAAAATGCAGTTTCCAAGCACCTGCCTGTCCCGCAGAAGCTTCGTTCTGCTGAGCGCCACAAGAGGCAGCTGGCTCATTTGAAACAACAGCAGATACCCTCTCAGGCGCTTGAAAATCACAAACATAGCAAGCTCGTGCACTATGGAGCTTAAAAAGAAAGTGAAAAAAGTCGCATTTGTCTTGCTCATTTGGAAAGCGCTTATGGACGAGTGGTATACATGCCGCAACAGGAACTTGTGCACGGGAGAATTCCAGTCTCGGGCATACTCGTTCCAATCCACAGAGTTCCACCAGTAACCGTAAAAGTCGCGGTCATCAAAGCGAGACAGCTCTGCAATGGCGTTCAAAATCAGCTCCCAGATCAGGTAGAACACCAGCAGGTAGACGCATATAAACGGCGGAATGAACTCAATAATAATCATCGGATATGTTCGTATTCTGTAACCCAGCGGTTCCTTTCGGAGCTCCAGACATCTCATAACAAGAGAGAACAGAAACGATTCGGAAATTATCACCATTAGAAAAATGACCCCAAAGATACCAGCAATCTTCGTAAGCAAATACCTCACTCTGATCCTCTCGGTTCTTGGATAGTCAATTTCATATATCAGCGTGGGAAACATAGAGTATTGAAAGAAGTTGGCCATAGTAATGTTTTGCGGGAAAGGAGTGCTTTTCGATTGGACGGAGAGCTCGAAGCGGCAGAATTCAACAGACTTCAATAAAGTCTCTTTCGCCTCCTGAGACAGCTCTGAAAGGTTTTCCAGACAACCCTCGGAGAATCTGAGCTCATCTTTAATGGTCCATAGGTAGCCATTGAAAAAAGCGTACGAGTGCATTTTCATGAGCATGACGAGAGAGTGCAGCAACAAGAAGATCTTCCCGATCCAGGGGTAGTTTCTGTACTCTGCCCAAAGTATGAAGATCGCAACAAACGCGACTTCGTAAGTCGACTGCAAGATCCATCCCGTTCTAGCCCATGTGATGATGTCTCTCTTGACGCATATCTGTAGCAGCACGGGCACGTAAGTGAGAAGATACATGCAGAGGTCTGTAAGCGCGACCCCCGTCAGGTTTCTCTTCATGATCAGGAGGATGTGGGACCTGTCGAGGGTTGCATGTGGTCCGTAGTACATGAGGACAACCTTGAGGGCGGCTGAAAAGACGCAAAACCAGAATGCAACAAAAAGCCCATAGAACTTTGCCCCGAACTTGACATACTGGTCAAAGATCGACTCTCGGGGCTGGAACACGAGGTCTCCCCATTTTGAGCGCGGCTTGCCGTCCGTGCGGTACCTTGTGTTGTGGCGTGTGGCGGGGCGCTGTGGCACGCGAGAGGGCTCCTCTGCCTTTTCGCTTAAAGTCACGGCTGGCCGCGACACGGAGCTCTCGCTGCTGTCGTACTCGTCGTTCTCGAGGATGGACCTGCGGCGGGGGCTGGAGGCGCTGTTGCGCACGCCTATGCGCCGCCTGATGCGTTCTTCGTCTGCCTGCTCTCTGGCTGGCATGGCTGTCACAGGCGTTGCTGCTGCGGCTGCTGTTGTTGCTGGCCCCTGTTGCGGCTCGGCCCTCCGAAGCAATCGCTGTAGCGGGGCTTCAAGTTGTGCCCTTTTATGATAGCTGGAAATTGCTGCCTCCTTATGAGGGAGAGAAACATTTGAACAAGAGATAATCAGTAGACAGGTAGAGGTGTGGGGTGTGGGTGGAGAGAGGGGGGGGGGAAGTAAGACAAAGGGAGACATGGAAAAAAAATAAAAAAAAGAGAGACACACAAATAAATGTAATGAATGTATAGGAATTTTTTTTGCTTTTCTGCCTTTCTTTTCTCTCTAAGAGCTCAAGAGAGACCCGGCCGTCTCTGTTTGCAAGCAGCAGGAAGCAGCGGAGATGTCGAGACCAGAGCAGCTGGCGCCGCCAGAGATCTTCTACAATGAGAGCGAGTCGCAGAAGTACACGGCCTCGACGCGTGTGCAGCACATCCAGGCCAAAATGACGTTCAGGGCGCTCGAGCTGCTCAACCTGGAGCCCGGCTCAGCGCAATTCGTGCTCGACGTGGGCTGCGGGTCGGGCCTCTCGGGAGAGATCCTCACAGAGGAGGGCCATGTGTGGGTCGGTATGGATATCTCGCCGAGCATGCTCGCAACCGCGCTCGACAGAGAGGTCGAGGGAGACATGTTCCTCAGCGACATGGGCGCAGGGGTGCCCTTCCGCGCCGGCACGTTCGACGCCGCCATCTCGGTGTCGGCGATCCAGTGGCTGTGTAACGCCGACAGCGTGACGCACGAGCCAAAGGTGCGGCTCGAGCGCTTCTTCAGCACGCTCTACGGCTCTCTGAAAAAGGGAGGCAAGTTTGTCGGACAGTTCTACCCGGCTAACGAGGACCAGATCGTCCAGATCACAGGCGCGGCCAAGACAGCGGGATTCCAGTGCGGTGTTGTCCTGGACGAGCCCGAGTCGAAGAAGAACCGCAAGCACTACCTGGTGCTCCAGGCAGGAAGCAGCGCCAGAGGGCTGAACCTCAACGACATGGACGTGGAGTCAGCCGTGCCAAAAAAGGAGAAAAAGCTCTCGAAGAAGATGATGAGACAGCTGGAAACGAAGAAGGAGTACATTGAGCGCAAGAAGGCGCTCATGCAGAAGCGTGGCAAGACGGTCTCGAGAGACTCGCGCTTCACAGGGCGCAAGAGACGTCCGCGCTTCTAATCAGCTCGTAGATGGCAGAGAGAGTGTGTGTGTGTGCGTGTGATGTTATAAACTGTATAGATAGATATCCTTTTGGGTAGTGCGCGTCCCCAAAACATCTAGCGCTTGAAAAATTTCCACTATGTGATTTGGTTCCCACGGAGGAGGAAAAAATGAAAAAGTGCGTGTATAATGAACCTCTAACGTATAATGACCAGACACTCAGTTCCGGTGTTCCCGCTGAGGCCCTGCCACGCGAGATGATGTCGATGTCAGCAACAGTTAGCTTGTCCCGCTTGTCCCGGTATACGACAGGCACTGTGCGAGACGCGTTGGGCTCCGCGTCCCGCACTCACGGCGTGAGGTACTCGGCGATCAGCAAGAAGAAGCGGATTGCAGTGCAGCTCCTCAAGGACTTTCCTGGCGTGGGCGTCAGGGGCCAGATCGTTCAGGTGAAGCCGTCGTCGATGATCAACAAGTTTCACCCCAACAACGGGGCGGTGTATATGAACCTGGAGGGCTCGAAGCCCGTGATACCTGTCGTCGAGGCAGAGCAGGCGCTCAAGAGCATGATGGAGTTGCAGGCACAGCTGGAAACTGCAAAGCCGCCGCAAGTGGCCAGCAGCAGCAGTATTGATAGCAGCGCGGGGCACCAGCCTGAGCGGGCTTCTGGTTTGACGAGCACGGAGCTTCTCTCCCTGAATGAGCTGATGCAAGTAGATTTGAACGATATGCTCGGCAGCAACATCGATGTCATCATCTCACAAATTCCAAAGAAGGTGATATTTATCAAGGCCTCGAGCAAGAAGAGGCTTGCGAATCACATCAGCAAGTCGAAGATCCTTGAGCACTTGGGTAAGCTGACGGAGAAGGGACTCGCGGCCAACCATGGCGGCGTGTCTCTTGGTGACTTCTTTTCCCCGGCCAGCGTGCAACTAGAGGTCTATGACGAGCAGAACCAGCAGGTTGAGGAGCTCGTGGCGCTGGGCAAGTACCACGCGGTTTTGAGAGATGTCAAGGACGGTGACAAGGAGCTGTACTCGCTCTCGGTGGTTGTGCAATCGAAGAACGAGAGAGCGTGAAAAGAGGGAGCCCTTTTTTATTAGACAGTGTAAATAGGATCATCAACGAGAATCATTTTTTGCGAAAAATTAAAGCTTGAGCCCTGTACAGAAAGAAAAAAGGCGAATATAGAGAGAGATATATAGATAGAGAAACCCTGCTGGTGAACCTCCAAAAAGACATGCTCAACAGGTCCGCTGCGCGCGATGGGAGTTGCATCCTTGAGATCCAAGCTAGAAGCAATCAAGAAGCGCTCTGGGAAAAGGACGGTGCCAAAAAACGGAGCAGGCGCATCTAACGTCAAGGCGGCCACACAGAAACAGGGTGAGAAGTACCAGGTCGTGAACACTCATGTCGACCTATTCAGCGGGCTCCCGAGCTTCCAGCTACTCAAACACTCGCAGGCGCTTTACAACAATGGCCTCGAGCACGAGCTCGGAGACGAGACCCTCGATTTTGTTATGGAGTCCATCAGGTTACTGCTTAACGTCAGGTTTGATCTGCTCTCCAAGACAAAACTGTCGTACAAAACGAAATCAAAAATCGTGAGACTGCGCTCGTCATATCCACCTATGATTATACTGAGTCAGCTCTACTCCATGCACCCGAGCAACGAGACATTTGTGGATAGGGCCCTGGACCGCCTCGTGCAAGAGAGCCGCCTCAAAAAGTTGGTGCTCCTTGAAGAAGATTTCGAGCTGACGCTTCTAATCCGAATGGACGATCTCGTCCCAATGATTTGCAAAGGGTCAGAGGGGGACCCCCAGCTGAACAAAGAGAGCGAGAGCTTAGCAGCACTGTTGAAGGCATACCCGAGTGTGGAAGAGATATCCCCGTCTCTCCTGGAATCTTTCAACCTCAACCCTCTGCGACTAATCGAAAGGGGGTTCCTCACACTTCCGCAGTCAGCATCGGTAGACTACCGGTTCAGCGTGCCGAATCTCGGCCCACTGTTGAAACTGATCCGCAATACTACAAAGAGTGTCGAAAGGATAATAAAGGCCCTCAAGTTTGGGCAAATTTTAGAGAAAGATTTAGTCAACAAGTATGAACTGAACCAAAGCAATTTCATTAAACACAACGGCCTCAACCTAATGTTCGTCATGAGCATCATGATGGGTCTTGGTATGGTAGAGTGTTTTAATTCGCCAACAGGCAAAGTTTTCAAATTAACAGGGAAGAGAGTGTGAGGCAACAATGAAGAGCAGAAATCAAAAGGGACACACATAACAAAAAAAAACCAGATCAGCCTCTCACCTTCTGCTTATTCATCTGTCTCCGTTGCTTTCTCTCCTGCTGTCTTTTCTCCATCTTGCGAAGATCGTCTGCACTCATGGAGGCCTTACTTTTCTTCTGTTCCTCGATCTTCTTGGTGGCCAGCTCCTCCTTTTTGGCGTCCTCAATCACCTTTTTAACCTTCGCCACTTCCGCTTCTCTCGTCTTCTTGCATCTTCTGGTGAGTTCAGGTCTGAATGAGCCCTTCTCCACGACAAAGTCAATGTAGTCATTTAATAAATACTCCAGCAAAGAATGCAGCGCAGCGAACTGCGCTCCAGATTTTGGCATTGCCATTTGCACAATTAATTTCTTTGAAGCCGTGAAATCCTTTACAGACTCCGGCTTTTCCTGAGGCTGGTCCGTGATTGCAATGAACTTCAGTAGTGAAGTAAGGCTTGGAAGAAGCTCTGCTAATTCCTTGGTGTACAGCAACTCGTTCATCTCAGGCACCTCGTTCATGAACACGTACTCGATAGGTAGCTTCGAGGACTCAGCAGTCTTGGTGAGAGACAAAAAGTAGTTGCTCATACGCAGCTGGTTCATCTTGTCCTTGCTGACAATTGCCCAGATGAAGTCATCGTAGCCCTTTGACGCTATTGGGTTGATGACAAACTCCATATTGAGCAGGTCCTGAGGTGCTGGGGATGCATCTGTGAATAAACTGACAGCGTACTCCATGGACCAAATGAAAAAGTTCGCTCTCGGCTTAAGCTTGAACTTGCAAGTGAGCGATTCAATGTTGAGTCGGCCCGACGCGTAGAAGGCGAAATTGTCCGAGTCATCCTTGGCGTACAACTGGGAGCCCGACACACCCACCTGGTGGAAGTTTTCGTTCAAGAGCTCGAGGTTTTGGTCAATCGCCTTTTTCACCAGCTTCTCGTTGTACCTGGAGCCCAGGTAGAAGAGAGCGCAGTAGAAGAGGATAAAGCCAAGCGACCACATCTCCACGGTCCACGGATACACCTTTAGTCTCTGGAGCAGCGTCATCTCAGAGAGCTCGTAGGCACTGTACTTAGAGTAAGGCTTGGCTTGCGCTGCCGCTGCCTCGGTGGCCTCGCCCAGGGCGCCCGCCACCATGAGCGGGAGGGCCATCAAAAGTCCCTGAAGAGTGCTCATACGTGCTGATTTCTGGGTGGACGCTAGCTTCAGTCCGCCGATGTTGAGCGAGCGCTGATGCAGTTGTGGAAGCTTCCCCTGTTGTCCAAGCTCGATATCTCTCTCTCACCCAAAACTCTCCACTTTTTAAACCTCGATGAAAAACGTCCACAGATAACTGGACATAATTGTGTGGCGCACTACCTCAAAGGCCCAGAGCAGCAGCATCCATCGCATGCTGGGGCTTTGAAGCCTGCTTCTCTCTCTCTCTCTCTCTTGCTGGTTACAAGTCGTCATCAGGAAAAGGGCTAGCTGGAGCCCGGGTTCAGCTCTATATACACATACACACGATCAGACGCTAATGCTTGCCACCGCTCAGCTCCACCACGTCCAGTCTCGAGTTCCGAATGTAGTAGTGTCTGTTTCTCGGTCTGTACTTGGCAGGTCTTCTCACAATGTCGACTCGCAGGATGTTTGGGTGGAAGACAGGGATGATCTGCTCCACGCCAAGGCCCGTGATCTTATTGCGGATCAGAATCGTCGAGGCCACGCCCTGCCGCTTGACCATCAGCACCTGCCCCGTCACAGGCTTCTGGTTCTTGTACACGATCGTCACAACGTCGTCGGCCCGCAGTCTCTCCGGGTTCGAGTTGTCCAGCAGCTTCAGCTTCTGCTGGTTCTTGTCGAGCTTCGCGTACTGCGCCTGCTTCACGAACTCCATCAGGGGCTGCCCGGCGCGCAGTTTCGGAAGCGGCTCGTACACCAACATTTGCGGCTTTCTGGCCGTCCACCGGATCCCCGACGCGGAAAGGCTCCGCGTCTGCGGCGCGACAAAACTCCAGCCTCCTGCCGCCAACAGCTTGCGCCCCACTGCAAACATCGCCGTTCTGTTTCTGCTCAGCGTGTGCTGTCCCTCAGTAGACCAATGAGGCAACAGCTACTTCTCTCTCGTAGTGTATGTATCCATCGCGGTTCCTGTCTCTCTCTTTTTTCTCTTTTCCACCACCCTACAAATTTTTCTCGCTCTCTCTCTCACTCTCTCTTTCGTCGTTCAGTCTCCTAATCGACGCGTCGATTGAGAGAGGGAGGAAGTGAGCCATCAAACGGCTCGGTGAATGTACAGAGAAGGGGTGCCAAGTGGTCCTGCGCTTTTCACTCCAGCTCACTGAGATCAACCTCGCCGCCGGTGCCGTCGTCTAAGACCCGCTTGTTGACCTTCCACAAGTGCACGATGTTGTCGTCAGCACAGCTCGCAACACACCATGGGATCTCCTCGCTGAACTGGAAGTCGTTGATGCTGCCCGTGTGGCCTCCGTGCATCATCAGCAGCTCCGGAACACCATCCTCGAGCTCGTCCTGAAGCTGCTCCTGGCCGATCTTTGTAATGTCCCAGAGGATGATCCGCCTGTCGCTCGAAGAAGACCCAACAATGTTCTCATGGAACGGATCCCACTCGAGGTTCGTAATGGAGTTGGTGTGGCCCATCATCACATGCAGCGGTCTGCTCAGGTCTCTCACGTCATAGAGGTACACATTGCCGTCCTCGCCCCCGGCTGCAAACAGGTACTTGGAGAACTTAGAGTAGCACAGCGTGTTGAAGGTTGTCTTCTCGGAGAGAATTCGCTTTACTGCCGGCGTTTCTGCCCGCTTGTCTGTGTACACATAGTGCTTGTCCTCCGACACGGAGCCGAATGTGTCGGCGGTGTGCCATCTCACGTCGTTCACAATGTCGGTGTGGCTTCTGTAGACCCGCAGGGGGGTAGCCTTCTCCGTCTTTGGCAGAGTCCATAGGGCGACAGTGGTGTCGTCTGATCCCGTCAGCAGTTCACCCTTCACAAAAGGGTTCCAGCTGAGCCCGTAGCCATTCGCGCTGTGGAACTCAAACTCGGACTGCATGCTCAGGCTCATGTCCTTATCGAGCTCATACAGAAAAGCCTTTCCCTCGCCGTTGATGGTAGCTAGCACGGTCGGTGACTGGGGCATGGCCCTGACACGATTGATTTCTGAGCTCTGCTCAAGCTTCTTTGATATCTTGAGCCGCGAGTTGACTGTCTGGACCTCTTCCGGGGACAGCTCCGGCCCTCCGGGGAAGAGCGACGACGCAATCTGCGTCGAGGCAATTTTCAGGTAGTTGGTGTCTTCTCCCGAAGTATGGGTGGTGAGCAGCAGGTTGCGGGTCTTGCTTGTGGCCGTGTCCTTCATCTTATTGCTGAATGTGTCCCCGGGGAGCCACTGTATGGAGAGCGATGGCCAGGTGAGCGCTGTTTCGCTGATGAAGTCGTACATGTAGCGGCAGTTCTTCCGCCACAGCTTGTACTCCTCCAGTATTGTCATTTCCTCGTCCTGCCCTTCTTCCCCCTGAGGCTTGTCGTCCTCGTCAGAATCGACAAGCGGCAGATCGCCAAAGCTCACCCCTTTGCTGGTCATCGTGTGCTGGCCCAAGCTGGCTCTCTTCTGCAAGACCTGTCTATCTCCGGTAACGCTTCGGCCTTCGCTGCCCGGAATACTGCTGCCGCTCTTTCTGTTCTACCCGCCCCTTCCCCCTTCCCTCCCCCCCTTAGTTTGCGTGTTTGTCAAATCAACATTGTCTGCCCTTATTTATTTTTTCTTCTAAAGTTGAGAAAAAGAGACACAGAGAGAATCAGAGAGAGAGAGAGAGAGAAAGGCTTACTTACACACACAGACCAATTGGCATAGCAACAGAGGAAGCACAGGCGTCTGATGGTACACCGAGCTCTTTGCAGAGACGAGCTAACATGGACCAGCTGAAGGAGCTGCAGCAGATCGAGACGGAGTACTCAACGCCGGAAAACACCTTCTTCAAAGAACTAGCTCTCGTCGCTAGCGGCCCGCATCTGCAGTTAACCACCCTAGAGGACCAGACGCTGAACGTCTACGTCTCCGCCGCAGGGTGGTACTACATAGAGGACGCGGGCGCCGGCCTCTCAGAGCTGTTCCCAACGTTCGAAAGCCTTGCTGAGCTGCTCAGCAAGGCTTTCCAAGCCGGGTGGATCAACCAACTGCAGCTGAAGCTACTACAGGCTGTCTGAAACATAGCTAGAAGATATTCCACCGCGCTGAAAGAAATATACAATATAAGTAAGTACACACACACATGAATCCACTGCACTTAGCTCGCGTCAGATCCGACCGGAGTTGAACAGGAGGTTCACGTGCTCGCTCAAGAACTCGTCAGTGTAGAAGCTCGATTTCCGAACCACCTCCTCGTCAACAACACCGTCCTTGCCAAAACTCACAGTGTCGCTCGAAAGAATCTTCAAGAACTCAGAGTTCTTGCTCTGGATCAGCTTGAGGAACTCCACAGGGTTCTCGCTCAGTCTCTTGTAGAAGTCATATTTGAGCTTCGAGTAGTTCAGCAGCTGCAGGTTCAGTCGCAAGCTCTCATTCACCTTGTTGAGGTCGGCAGCCGCGCTGTTGTCCAGAATGGTGCTTCGGATCATCTCGTTTATATCTGGCATGTCAGGAGGCACCGCCTTGAAGTTCGGATCTAGCAGCTTGGGATTCACCTTGAGATCAACGATAACATCCCCCAGGGTCGTGTTCTTTAAAGTATTGACACTGTAGTGTATTCTGATGGGTTCGATCGGTTTCAGCAGCCTCGTCGAGACTGTCTCCAAGATCTGCGAAAGAGAGAGCGATTGCACCTCAAAAATGCGGTACAGTAAATCATCAGCTTTCACAGTCACAAATGGCTGTGCCGACTGGCCAGCCTGTTGCTTATCCTGCGCCTGCACAGCCTGTGTCTCAAGCAGGTTGTTCATCTTGATATAGCTAAATATCTTGTGAATACACTCCGGCTGCGAAATTTCGTTTGTGCCCACCAGCTCAATAAGAGAATCGTTCACAATTTGCAGCTTGATAGGAAACATCTTGGGCTGGATCACAATGTGACAAACAATTTCCTTTTCATTAGGGTCAACGGTGTCTCCATCCGACAGCTCATAACTGGGGATAGAGGACCCACCGCGCTTGATGTCCATTCCGTCAAACTGTTGCTTCTGCCTCTCGGCGGCACTGCCGTCAAAGCTATCGTGCCACTCAATAATTCTTGAGTCAGATCCACCATCGACAGAAGTTATAGACAGCTCCTCTTGCTTTCCATCTTTCGCCTTGAGCTCTACCGATATGCCGGACAAGAACGAGCTGAACTTCTTGCGGTCCTGCAGCTCCGAAGAGTCTGCCTCATTCAAAAGGCGGCCCTCAATTCTCAGAGTCCAAGATGGGGGCAGCTGCTGCTGTTGATCTGTCTGTTCCTTTTGCTGCCAAGGCTGGTTCTCGGATGTGTTGTAAATGTATATTCTCAGGATGTCTTCAGTGTCGCTGTTGTTTGCCAATCCGGCGCCCATGTTTTGCTGATAGTCCTGAAGGTCGAGGACCTTTTTGTTGATCATGAGGTCGAGCTCCCGCTCCTTGCTTCTAAGGCGGTTGAACAGCTCGACCTTTTCCGGAAACTGCGAAGCCAGTGCTCGCGAGATAGTGACGTCGGTCGGCTTGAAATTGACTGCCGCGATTTGCTGCTGCTGCTGCTGCTGCTGCTGCTGTTGCTGCTGCATCCGCTGCTGATTCTGAGCACCCTGCGCATGGTGCGGATGGGCTTCCGGGTGCGGCTTCTGGACTCCGCTGCCCATCGCTGCCCCAGGAGCACGCACCTGGGACTGCACAAACGAGTGCTTGCCCGCCCTCTTCTGTTTCTCTCTATAGTATCTCGTCGACATCTCCAGATGTACCCAGCCACGCAGAGGAGACAGTCGCTGCGCTTTGGTGAACGTTGCACTAGGCCCGACTTAGCTGTGGAGTATACGTTCCGCTCCGTTCCTCTTCATGACAGGAGAGAGAGAAAAAGCTCAACGTTTCGTGTTTTCTTGCTTATACACAGCGTACCGGAAAGAATGAAAAACTTCAGCAAAAAAACTTGTTTGACTGTTGATTACCTAATATTTAAAGCGACTATTACGCAATGATTACGAAGTGAGGAAATGAAGACTCTTGGATGTCAGTTAGTTAGTAAATGTAGTTACCATTCTAGGCTTCAGGCCTGTTTCTTCTCGTTTTCCAGCTCCTCAACGATTGTGTCCTCGATCGTCTTGAGGTCGACCGCCTCGACATGTCTGATCTTGGTTGGCAGGTCCGCCAGCTTTCTCAGCTCTTCAGGCAGCACGTCTTTCTCAAACGAGTAGTCTTCAAACGAGCTGAGCGCCTCGTTGACAACCTCGGAAAATTTGGCCGGGTGAGCTGTGGACAGAGAGATATAGTTGACTGACTCCTCGTTGCCGTCCGCGTTCATCTTGCAGTAGGTCGCAGAGATACCAACAGCAGTGTGTGGGTCCATAATGTAGTGGTTGCTGGTTGTTTCGCGTATCTCCTTGATCGTGTCGACCGTCGCACCGTTGGTCACCATGTACGAGTCCATAATCGACTGGGACAGCTGCAGTGTTTCCGCTGGAACCTCGAATATGCCCCTTCCGGAAAGGTCCGCCATCCAATGAGAGACAATGGACCCGGTTTTGCAGTCGTCGTCGGCGCCGGCAGTACGCTTCACCATGTACCACAGGAATCTCTCAAAGTTTGACGAAACACAAATATCCATCGCAGGCGAGTGAGTGGCCATCACGTCGTCCGCCTTGTCGTACTTTCCTGTCTTGAGGAATCTGTTCAGGATGTCGTTCTCGTTTGTGGCAATCACCAACTCGGCAATAGGAAGTCCCATCTCTCTGGCAAAAAAGCCCGCCAGAATATCGCCAAAGTTCCCACTAGGCACAACAAACTTCACCTTGCAAGAGCTCTTTTGCGAATCGTCGACGGTCTTGAGCAGCTGGAAGTAGGCAGAGAAGTAGTAAGTTATCTGAGCAAGAATTCTGGCCCAGTTGATCGAGTTCACCGCACCAATGTGGTATTTGTCATTGAACTCGGTATCGTTGAAGACCTGCTTAACGAGGTCCTGGCAGTCATCAAACGTTCCTTTCACTGACAACGTGTGGATGTTCTTGTCCGGGACGGTGGTCATCTGTCTCTCCTGCAGTGGAGAGACTCTTCCTGTTGGGTACAGGATGAAGACAGACACGTCTTTCTTGTTTCTTAGGCCGTAAATAGCGGCGGAGCCTGTGTCTCCCGAAGTGGCGCCCACGACAGTGATGGTGTCTCTTGGTTCGCCAGACTTTTTAGCGCTGTTTCTTCTCGACAGAAAGTACTCAAAGAGATTCCCCACAAACTGCAGAGCCACGTCTTTGAATGCATATGTAGGACCATGGAACAGCTCCAGCAGGTAGAGGTTGGGCTTGGAGTCGAGCCTCACCAGCGGCGTTACTGCCTCGGATCTGAAAGAGGAATAAGACCGCGATATCAGGCCCCTGAGGTCCTCGTCTGGGATCTCGGAGGCGTTCACAAAGAGACGCATTATGTTGAACGCAAGCTCCTGGAAAGAGAGTGTGCTCCAGGACTTCTCGAAGCCAGCGGGGAGCTGTGGGATCGCAGGTGGGATGAAGAGGCCTCCATCTTTTGCAAGGCCTGTCATCACAGCGTCCTCGAACGACACTGTTTCCTGCGAGCTTGACCGGGTTGATCTGTACGATTGCGACGAGGACATTTTTGTTGTGGTGGCTGTTTGTTCTTGTGCTTTCGCCGGGTTCAAGCAAGAGATCGCCCGTTGGGGAGCAGAGCTGTCAGCAAAGAGTACAGCCTGGTGATTTTCTGTCTCTCCCTCTTTCTCTTTCTATTTCTCTTTCTCTCTGTTTTTCTCTCTCACCCTTTTGCTTCCGTTTAGCTGAAAAATTAGTGTTCTTCCATACTGTGTTGTTGTTACTCATTACAGCGATAATGAAACCGGAAGAAGAAGAAGAAAAAAAATTTTCCCCCCCCATCTTCTAATTATGTAATTGCTTATTCCAATCTCAGCCAGGATTCAAGGGGAAGGAAGAAAAGAAAAGAAAAAAAAAAAGAAAAAAAGAAAAGAGCTCCTACCCGGGTTCGAACCGGGGTTGTCAGAATCAGAATCTGAAGTGATACCACTACACTATAGAAGCGATTTTCGAAAGACGTTTCTTTGTAGTGGCATATGGGCAAGAGCTGGGCGGAGCGGGTCTGGGTTCAGTGGCCTGCCAAAAGGCATTTTTCACGGAGGAGATGGGGCGGGAAAGGCGGGGCGGAGAAGCCGAAGCGGCTGGGGAAGTGGCTGTTTGGGTTGCAGGCATCTGTTGATGCGCAGACGTCTTTCTTGGCAGACAAGGAGTGCAAAACTCACCGTACTTGAGACTAACCCTGGCACATATTATATCTCTAGATATTAATATTGTCAAGGGAACAGGAGACCAGGTTAACTACCCGACGCGAGGTGCTCCATAAAAAAAGCCCAGCACAGCCACAGCACACTGCTAAGCTGCTACAGTGAGCTCGCCACGGCCCCTGTCCCAGCAACGTCCCTCACGAACATCTTGGCGATCCCAGACCGGCGGAGCAAGACAGGAATGAATAGACACTGTACAATGTACGTATAGCAACTGGTGTACGGATGCATCCCCTTTTCCCGCAGTGAGATCAAAAACATTAATCAAGTCGTGCTGGGAAGTGAGCTCCTGCAAGAGGACGGGATGGATGGGAGAGCGGAGTTCGCTGGGGCAGCTTTATCAGTGCTTCACTATGCCTCGACTGAGGAAAGTACGGACGCATAAGTATACTTTTGGCGACAATGACGACTTGCCCATGGACTCGCAGGACCAGGAGCGGATACTGGCCGAGTTGAACAGCCAGCTGCCGTTCAACAAGAACAGGGCCCCTAACGCCCTCGACTCGCGCCTTTTGGCTATGCTGAAGGCCTTGCAGGTGTGCTTTTTGCTAATGAACCTGACTCTGATCACAGTCCCGTACTACAGGCGCGACAACGCACTGGCGAGCTTTGGTGCGTGCCTCTCGGTGCTTCTCTCCACGCTTCTTATACAGACACAGCTGGTGAGGGGGCGCAGGCTGATTGGCAATCTCAATGGGCTGCTGCTGCTGCGTGCCAACCTCATTGGTTCCCTTGTGGTTGCGGCAGTGAAGCTATACTCGTTTGAGAGGGCAGAGGATGTCGCATTTTTGCTACCATTTCTTGTTGCGCTCACGATCTACATGTCGGTGAGCGATTTTAATTCCATAAGCAATAGTCTACAGCAGCTGGAAGGGGAGAAATACCCTTACAAAGAGGCTTGAAAATTGAAAAATTCCAACATAAACAGCTCATCGCGAACGGCGTCGCTTTCAGCGGCCAGCTGCCTGATCTTGTGCTGGGTCAGCTCTGCCATATATCGTTTGAACGTCCTCTGCGACACTTGGTTTAGGAACCCGATAGTGAGCTCCTGCCGAAGCAGCGCAGTTGTCTCTCGCGATTTCTGGAGCGACTGTTGTATCGTGGGCAGGAACGCAAACGAGGACCGGAAAAGCGAGCGCGTGTGGAACGAGAACACGAGGGGCACTGTGTCTTCGAGTTCCAGGTAGTGGCAGATCATGAGATAGTTGAGGTCCTCGCAGAGCAGCCTGCAGAAGGACTCTTTGTCAGGCTGGGACGCGAGCTTGCGGTCGTGCACTGCTATGTGCACGAATATCTCTGACACGGTGCACACCAGCTGGTTGCCCAGCTCGAGAATTTGCCGCGAGCCTGCGGCGAGATCGGCCAGCAGCTCGTGCCCGAGGACGTTGTCGGCGAGCAGTGCTTCGCACGAGACGTCGTCGTGTGGAGCCGGCGCGAGCCGGGCGGCGTAGCCGAGGTCGTGCCAGACATGGCCGTGCAGGAGGCTGTGGCAGAGCATTTCGCTGCTGGCCGGGTGCGTGGCGGGGCTCACGGTCTGGCTGCCGAGCTGTACGCGGAGCACGACCCGCACACCGGCAGGATCCGGGAGGAACAGCTTGCGGGTGCTGCGGCAGCCTGCTTCCTCTGCGGGCAGACCGGGATCAGCAGCAGCTGCTGCGGCAGCGGCGGCCCGCCACTTCATCGTGAAGCGGCTCGACAGGAAGCCCTCGCTCGCGCCGGGCCCGAGCGCCAGCCTCAGCTCCTTCCTCGACGGCAGCTCACCGTCAACCATGGGGGGGCTGTGTATAGAGAAGGGAGGCGGCGAAGTTTGCCAAGGGACACCAATGACCGACTGTCTCCCTCTTTTATTTTTCCCTCTCTCCCTCTTTTATTTTTCCCTCTCTCCCTCTCTCCCCCCTCCGCGTCCCCGCATTAAAGGACGTGGGGTAGAGGCGAGAGAAAAAGTACACAACATCAAATGGGGAAACAGACAGGGTTACCCGGCCGTTCAAGTTCAGTTCTCACCACTAGTGCGCAATCAACCATGTGTGCATGGGAGGAGGGACCGGGTCTGTGTGTGGCTGGCAGCAACGGCGACGTTCTTGCTGCGCCCGTGGCCACAGGACATACCCAGGCGTTCTCCTCCTCCTAGATGACAAAAAATGGGAGGGACCAGGCGTCGCACACACACGCACACATCATCGTAAAATGCGGGGCCCCCGTTCGCCGCGGAGGGGGCGGGGGCGCGCGCGGGCGGCCTAGACACTGCCGTAGTTGTGCGTTTCTCTGCCCGGCAGCGTCACGCCGACATAGGTCGACTTCGTGTCGTGCGGGTAGCACGAGATGATGTACCAGCAGTGGATGAGCGCCGGCAGGAAGCCGAGGAAGCACAGCGCAATGTTGATCCAAAAGTCCGCAGAGAGGATGCCTCTCTTGATCGCCACAGGCACGAACGGCAGGAAGATGCCGATAAATGCGAGCAGCCAGTCTCTTGCGTGCATCTCCAGAAGGGCAGTGCTAGTTGGTAAGGGGCAGTGCTGGTCGATAAGGGCGCTGTGGAGCAGATACAGCCAGCAAGCAGTGTGGTGAGAGCGCAGACTCCATGTGCTGCCACAGTTTGCCCTAACAGAGCATCTGTGTATATATATATATATATATATATATACATGACAGGCAGGAAGAAAAAAAAAAATCTGACAATCACACACAAACTTATCAGTCTGCCCCAATACAGCAATCTTCCACCCAGCCCCAAATCCACTGCCCAAACTACTATTACTACTGCTGCTGCTACCTCCACCACCACTACTGTCGCCGCCGCTGCCGCTGCCGCCTTGTCTCAAACGACCATTAAGACTCTATCTATAAAATGCGCGGTCAAGGAACTCCTAGGAATGCATCCCGTAGCTAATCTTGTGGCACAGCGCCTCGCAAAAGCCCGGGTTGTTGATCTCCAACTCGTAGATAACAGTTTTGAACTTCTCCATGCTCTTCTTGAACTGCAGCGTCCCAGCCTCGCTGGAAATGCCGTCCAAAACTTCCCGTATCAGGTGATTGCAAAAGTACCGGTCCTTCACGTTCACGTTCTCCTTCTCCGACGAGCTCACAAGCCGCTCAGTCTCGTTCCCAGCGCGCCCGCGTCGCAGCGAGTTCCCCGGCCTGTACAGGTGGCGGCCAGAGGGCTGCACATACAGCGGCGAGGTGACCGGCGTGATCGTCGACTCCACCCTCACGATGCTGTTGTCATTCTCGCTCTCCGGCGCGTCCTCGTCCTTTTGACAAGAACCACTGCTGCCACCGCTCACACTAGGCGCCGTCTTGAACGTCACATCTCTCACCGTGGGCTCAAATTCCCAGTAGATTTCTTGCCCGCATCTCTCCTCCTCAAAGTTCAGATGAAACTTCGGCCGCTTCTTGATCACATTCATGCTATGCCTCTTTTCGTTAATCAACGGAATCAGCGGGCTGTATCGAGTGCGCACCTTGTACAAAAACTTGGTTTTCAGCAGCTGCTTCGCAGTAGGCCGCTTGCTCGGCTCCTTGTGCAAACAGTCCTTGACAAAGTTCTTGAGATACGTCCCGTACTGATCCCCAGTTAAAACCGGCGCTGGCCTATCGGGAATCTCAAATATCGCACGCATTGGCTCCTCGTTTGAGTATGGTGGGTACCCCGTTGCAAGCTCTATCGCTGTGATCCCAAGAGACCATATGTCAACTTTCTCATTGTAGCCATCCCTTCGTAGGATTATTTCCGGAGCCATCCAGAATGGAGTCCCTACAAAAGTCTCCTTTTTATTCATTGTCTCTGTCAGCTGACCGCTGACTCCAAAGTCAGCAAGCTTCACCTGCCCACTATCTGTCACCAGAATGTTTGCAGCTTTAACGTCCCGGTGAATTTTCTTCATCGAATGTAAATATTCCAGGCCTTTGACAGTCTCCCGCAGAATGAACGCCACGATTCTCTCATCCAGTTTCTTGAAACACTTGAGAAAGTCTGCACACGAGCCTGCCCCACAGTACTCCATGACAATCCACATAGTCACATCCTTGATGTATGTCTCAAAACAGCTGGTGATATAGGGCGACTTCAGACCTTTCAGAAACTTGATCTCCTGAATCAAAACGGGAATATCGTCCTCTGACTTCTCCAAGTCAATAATCTTTACTGCAACGACCTGATGCGTCTTCATCAATTCACCCTTATATACATCACCGAAATTTCCTCTACCTATACATTCCCCCAGCCTGACAATCTTCATGGGGTCGTATAATTTGGACCCCACAGAGCTCTGATCATGCACACTTTCCATTGGTTCAACAGATCTTCAATATCAGCACTGTTCCATATCCACAAGACGCCTTTAGCGCTCATCAGATAAGTCTCCAGCTTCACTCAAAAATGTTGTAAAAGAGGATGGTTTTTTTTTAATAAAAACATACTGTGCGACTCCTTAGCGCCAACGGTAATTATTATCCGATTATCCGATCCGGCTTTTGATTATATGATTAATTTCGACTCTTCTTTTTCAAGATATTGAACTTATGTTCTCTCACCAGTGGCTTCATTGAGTTGTTGTCTGCAATGCTCTTCATCGCCGTGGAGTCAAAAGGTGTGTCATCTGTGGTTGCTGCTGGCGCTGCTGGCGCTGCTGGTGCCACGGCCGGGACAAGACCGCCATTTAAACGATCGATTTTGATTTGCCAGTATTCAATGGCCTCCTCAGAAAGACCAATTTCATAGTTGGCACTGGCCCCACAGTCAGCACCGTTTAAAATGAGGTATTCCGCAAAGTCAAAGAAATATTCACCGTTCTCAGTGGAGGTTGGATAAAACAGTGAAAACTCTAACAGACTGATCTCCACCAAAGATTTGCATCCTACCGCTTTGGCCTGCTCGGGCGAAACCTTGGAGTTCGGATCAACTCCCAAAATCATCCCCCTACGCGCGGCCACATAATTATGGTCAGCTATCGCCTTGATCATCTCGTCTATTGGAGAGACAGTCTTGTCCTGTGTTGCGTAAACCTTATGCCCGTACTTTTCAGTGATGAACTTCAACCGGACATCATCAGGAGCTAGAGGGTCAATGCGGGCCTCAGCAGGTAGCCTCTCTTCGTAGAGCGTATTCGATACCTTGTTATTTATATTCTGCAACAATATCAATGTTTCTCTGTTGAATGAATCCAACCTGAGTGATCGAACTTTAGAAATATTGGTTCCAAGAGATCTGTGGCACGATGAACATTTCACACAAAAAACTGTCAGGAGGTTAATAGAAACCCATTCTACCGCTTCGTCGGACGTGCAATCACAGCATATCAAATTACTCGCGTCCGCACTCCTCACCATTTTCCAATTGTTGAGGGACACAGATGAGACACGTCTTGTTCGTGCAGCGTTATTTTCAGTCGTATCCTTGATGCCCTGATTCAAATATTTCTTATGTGCGGAACCCTGCCTTGAACCATTAGTTTTCTCAGGGCTACCGCCATTCAGATCGTTTGGCTTCAAAACCTGAGAGTTAGATCTATTAAAAAAAATCAACTGTCCCGCATCATATAAAGCTTGTAGCCAGGAATTTCTCTCCTCTTCCGATATAGCTTGATAGTGACGTTCTAGCCCTGTATTCGTAATAATTCTGAAGCAGTTCTTTCTCTTGTCTATGACCACTGGTTTAATACTAGAAAGCGAGATATCAATTGGGTCATACTGCCTGGTAGTACCTCTTCTCCAATCCATGTATTCAGAGAGTAGTCCTTCACGTAAGACTACCCACTGCTTGTGCCAGCCTGATTTCCCCTGTCTACCCTGTGTGAACAATATCCCTGTTTTCTCCGTCGACAATGGAGGTTCTATCTTTGAAATCTCTCCATTTAACTCGGACATCGTCACACATCGCTCAATGCTGGATCTAATATTATGTCTCTGCTTTTTAGAAGAAGTGTAGTAGGCAATAAACTGTTTCTGGTGCCCCACAAAGTCTGAAACCATGGTTACCAAGGTGTCAATGAGAAAGCTTATATAGTCGATCTTTGCAATCTCAAATGACCTACGCCTTTGCAAGAGCTTTTCGTCTTTAGATTTTCCCGAGCTCAAGAGCTTTGAAAGCCAGTCATAATACTTCTTGCTTTCTTCTTCAAACACTCTTTTTTTTGCTGAGAGGAGAACATCAATCCCGGAAGCGCTTGCAGGGATTGACAATTTTGAGCGCAGACGGTTTATCACATTTTTACTTTCGTCAGGTAAAACCTCCAGTGCGGTCATTAGTGATTCATCAAAAGAACAGTCATAGATGGAGGGCAGGCTGGTTTGGGTATTCGAGAGAGAGGCCTGCAACAGGTTTTTGCATTGAGTGAGCTGTTTGTATGATTCTTCGTAACTTGAAAGGCTTTCATTATTTCTCTTGGCCGCCTGTTTGAGCTTCAAAATTTTGGACTCATAGCTCCTCAGGGTTTCTCTGAAAAGCGGGCCGTCGGCCATTGATACTGGGAAGGGCTTTGCACAGTTATTGCACACACTACCCGTTGATGTCTCAGAGGGCAAGGGAAATGCGTCAGAAGCGAGTTTATCTGATGTACCCAAATAAAATGCAAATTCAGAGAATGTTTTGTGTGAATTGGCAAGCTGCAACAGTATTCTGCCGGTGATCGTTTCAGGCAGTCCAAATGCAATTGTTCCATGCTGGACGCTCATCAAATTATATCGCTCTTGCCAATTTGCTGCTGGGGCGGATGCCACAAGATCGACATCCAAAATAGGCTGATCAAATGGCCGGTAGTGAATTGTAACGCTGCGATAGTCGGCAGGCACTCTCAGCAGAATGTCAGATCCGCTTTGCACAAGTTCCATGTTGCTCGTTTGAAGAATTGTCTTCTTCTCGAAGTCAATTCGCACTGCATCGCCACTTGAATGCTGGAATACAATATCTGTCATGCGCAATGGCGATGTGTCCAGATTCACCTTTGCCAAGAGTCCTGCCACTGTGGAGTCCATTGCACGAGTCCTCCGTTGGAGATGTAAATATGTTGTGCTGCTGAGAAACAGCAGTTTAAAGAAAAACACAACCTGGCAATGAACTCTCAAACAGCGTCACCGCCGTGATTACCTGAATAACCCGAGACACACACTTGACGAGTCTCAGGTCCCGCGACTAAACAAAATACTCCAGTTCCAGACTGCTGAGTGCAGAGTACAATCAATGATCCAAGCAATCTCTAGGACTGGGCTAAGCGAATCTAAATCAAAATACTTAGCGGTTTCAAAAAAAAAAAGAGGGAAACTTCTCCTTTACTGACATCTCCACACCAAGTCCATACACAAAAAGAAAGTTTTGTTGAACAGACCATGCTCCTTTTTCCCCCATGATTAACGAGAAGAGGGGGGGAGGCGCAGAGAGGAGACTGCGTACGGCACTGCTACTATCTTTTTCTAGCTAGTCAAACATAATCAATTCTCCATACATAGCAACTCACAAGAAAGCAATATTAAAACCAGCAACTTAGGTAAAAACAACAACTGGCAAAGTCTAAGTCATGCCAGGTTCACAGCAGGAGCGCACCCGCAGCGAAAGCGGCAGCGCCCGCCATATAATGCGAGTCAAAGCCTGCAGCTGGGGCGGCACCAACATAAGTTGACACGGACGAGTTCTGATTGGTGAGATCGTTAGTTAGTGGCTGAGCGGCTGGCTGAGCGGCCTAGGTTTAACCATTTCTTTTGCAAAAAAGCAACGCTACTTACGCCTGAGGACATGGAGACAGAGCTCACGGCAGCCAGGGCTGAGGAAGCCAGAAGAAGGGAGCAAGTTTGAAGTTTCATTTTTCGAATTTAAGCGCTCAAAGGAACTGCTAGCGAGTGTTCTTGTGGTGATCGAGAAAACCTGGGTGCGAGAGAAGGTGGACTCGAAGAGAATCCAAAAGCTCCTGTCTTAGAGGGAAGCAGACTGCTCCCTATTTATGTCAAACTGCTTACGACTTTGGAAACAACAGAATCTATGTTCCCAAACCAGCACAATTCCTTCCACATTGTGCTGGACGAGGCCCTGCCTGAGTCCCAAAAGAGAAGCCTGCCAGTCAAATCCCTCTAAGGTTGTCAGAAAATGTGTGCTGCCAGTGGCATCTTTTGGCTCAAGCCAGCCAAAATTAATGCAGGTTCTCGTTCCCAAAAAGGGAAATTTTTCGGGACCATCTTTCCTCCTACGTCAACTTTAGCAATTAAGTGCTGGGCTGTTGTTGCTACCGCCTCTATTCTGACCGATCAGGCACTGTCGGCGCAATCTGCAGTGCGAGTGACAGCTTGCTTCTTTTTTTAAACGCGAGAGAGGGCGTTCCACTGCACGCCAGAAGCGAGGTGCGAGCTATTGCTGAATATATTGCGGGATAGAAAGAATCTTGGTCGCCCCGTAGCGGCAAGAGAACACAAGCGCTGCATTCTCTAGGAGCAACTCCAGTATCAGCGATTATGCAATTGTTGTTGTGATGCCGTTGCAATCACTTGTTAACACTATCTCGAACACAAGTGCAAGCTGAGTACTGCGCTTTTTCCTCAAGGCTGCTACAATTTCAAATGCAGGGGGTGGTATCGGGCACGGCATTTACTGCTGAGCTAAGCACCCCCCTTTTTTTTGGGGGAAAAAAAAACCTCGCCATTATCGTGGGAGCAGCTCAGGGGGGGGGACGGGGCAGCAGCAGCAACGGGTGGAGACGGCCGCTAGATCTCATCTTGAACTCTAATAGTCTTGCAAGAAGAGACTGTGGGGACTTCTGGGGGTGGTTGCAGAACGAGTGCCTCGGAAATAGCATGCGTTGCTCATGCCTAGTGTGTTTGGGTGCACACAGCTTTAATGGTCTCTGTGTCTCATTAAGTCTCGATTAGGAAGGTACTGATTTTTTTCTCAAGGGGTGGCTAATTTTATGGCTCGACATGAACCCAAAAAAAAAAACAAATTACTTTACAAAGGGGGGAGGGGAGACGAAGTCGATATCTGAGACATTGCGGCCCATAGGAGAGCATAGAGGGTTCACAGGCAAGATGAGAAGCATAAAGTGTGTGGTAGTGGGAGACGGAGCCGTCGGTAAGACATGTCTGCTCATCTCGTACACTACCAACCAGTTTCCGGAGGATTACGTGCCAACGGTGTTTGACAACTACTCCGCTAACGTTATGGCGGACGGGGAAAAGGTGACACTCAACCTATGGGATACCGCTGGACAGGAGGAATATGATAGACTGAGACCTCTTTCGTACCAGCAGACGGAGATCTTTCTCGTGTGTTTTTCGCTAGTGGAGCCAGCCTCCTTCGCTAACGTGAAAAATAAATGGATCCCAGAGATCAGACATCACTCTCCCAAGGATATTCTCATTGTGCTGGTGGGAACCAAGCTCGACCTCAGAGACGACCCGCACGTTCTGGATCAGCTGGAGGAAAGCGGAACTTCGCCAGTGACCTACCAACAAGCTGAGGCCCTTGCCAAAGAAGTTGGATGCATCGGCTACAAGGAGTGTTCTGCCGCATCCCAGCAGGGTGTCAGCGAGCTCTTCGAGTATGCCATCAATTCGGTGCTGCATCCTCCCAAGTCAGCGGAGGACGAGACCAGTACCACAGATGCAGCAGCCAAGGTGCCAAAGTCCACTGCTGCGTCTACTACAGGCACCACAAAGATGAGAAAGGTCAAAAAGTCAAAGAAATGTACCATCCTTTGAGCTTTTTCGATAGAGTTACCGGGTGATGCTGAGCATCATAAGTGATATGGGCGCTTTTTACGATTAAAGAATAGATGTGTGTCAGTGTGGGATGTGTAGCCGTCTTTACTTTGTCCTTCCGATCAATGCCAGTCGCGAAGGGTGTACGCCTGTGCTGGAGCTGGCAGCAGGAATCTGAACTGTTTTCTTTGACTCAGATCTCGCCTCCGCGTCTTTAGAGGCTATCTGGGCCTTTCGCATAGCGACAAGCTTCTCGTTTTTATGTTTTATTTTTTCCAGCCGGTCCTTTGAGTTTCCGCCTCCTCCAGCTGTCAGCTCGACGTTGATCTTTCGGTTCTTCAGGATGGTGTGGTGTTGGCGTAATGCGATGTCTATATCTTTCTGCAGCTGCGGGCGCTCGATGTTGAACTCCACAAAGGCGATGCCTTTATCCTGTCTCACTCTGACCTTATCGGGCGAGCTTGACTTGAAGTGTGTAGCGATGTCGTCTGATGTGATGTTGTAGGGCAGGTTGCCGACAAAGAGGATCCTCTTGGGCGTCTTGTCGTCGCTGCCCGCCTGGCGTCCTTTCTTGCCGCGCCGGGTCTTTCTCTTTTTCGGCTTGGCTTCCTCTATTTCTCTGTGCAGCTGCTCATCCTTCGCCTTGACCGCTTCCAGCTCCTCTGCCGCCTTTGCGGAGTTTTTGGCCTTGAACTCCAGCGCCTTTTTCTGCTTCTTGGTGAGCTTCTCGGGGGCAGAGCTCATCGTCGCTGCTGTGTGTGCGTCCTGTACTGCCAACAGAGTCGTATTATGTAAGGAACAGATCAGAGAGAGAAATGCGCTGGCTCAGGCTCTTTCCAGTAGAGGTGAAGTTTTTTTCTTCTCTCCTTTAACTTAGCCAAGAGGAACGTGAGCCCAAAAATTTTCTTGTTTTTCTTCTCACTATAACAAGTAACTAATCTACAAGCTCATATCGAACAGCCAAATGCTGGCATCATCTTCAGGCTTCTCGTCTGCTGCTGTTGCTGCTGCTGCTGCTGCCAAGAGTTTTCACGCCAAGAGGCCGTCGATAAGCTGCTGATAAGCTTTCCCACCCCCGCCGCGGCAAGCAGCCCGAAAAGAGCAATGCCACCGAAGATAAGGATCAGGCTCGGCAGCCGAGAAAATGCCAACGGCCCCGAGGCAGGCAGCGGCAGCACAGACGGCGATAAGAAGAAGCCGCAGGGGACCAGCGACGAGCGCTCCTTGCGGACAGCCCCCAAAGAAGAAGAGCGCACTGCAAGCGACAGCGACAGCGACAGGCAAGAGGCGGAGAGAGGGCGGCAGCGGCAGCGGCCGCAAAGGGAAGCGGACGCAGACAGCTCAAGCGTCGCTTACGTGCAGGCAAACGACGAGGAAATGGCAGCCATTATGGGCTTTGGCGGCTTTGGATCAACGAAAAACAAGAAAGTCGCCGGCTCAGACTGCTACGGCGTAAAGAAGAAGCAAAAGACAACTTACAGGCAGTACATGAACCGTGAAAAGGGGTTCAACCGGCCCCTGTCGCCGCCACGAAAGAAGAGAGCCTGAAATCAAACTTCATGTACATACACGGACATTAGATAATACACAGGGAAGGGGAAGGAGAAGGGTGACGCCAGCTAATTCCCGTTCAGCAGCTTTGCGTGCTCCTTGAACAAGAGTTCGTGTTTCGATTTCACATCCTGGTACGCATTGGATAGAGAGGCCACTTGTTTTTCGAGTTCTTCAATACGTTCTTTGTCGCTGTTCGCGCCAAATCGGCTCTGCACGACGCTGGACTTGACAGCCGAGAAGTCTGTAAAACATTTCTCATCCCTACTGACATCTTCCAAAAATGATTCTAGATCAAAGTTCACGGCCGGCTCGTTGTACCCCATTTCTTCCTTTCCTAACTTGAGAGACAGCTCATGCTTCAACAGATCGCTCTTTTCCGGCAGCGTACGTTTCAAGGTGATTGCTGCTCGGACATCAGTTTTGTTAGTATCGCTTTTGTTCAACTTGTCAGACCCCGCGATTACCTGGAACAGCTGCACACATGACACAGCCCCATTCAGAGTTTTCAGTTTACGCACTGTTTGCTTGGTTGAAATGTCCACGACAAATACTCTCCCTTGGGCGTCGCCTGAGACCATGGTCGTCCCGTCAAAACTCAAGTCTATCGCACAAATACTAGAACTCGCGCCACTGGCGTTGTCGCCTTGCTGGTGATGCATAAAAGTCTCTTGAAGCTCATGGTCATCCTTTAAGGTTACTATCTTTCCGCAGCCTCCTACCTGCTCATAGATCTTCGTCTCTTTGGAAGCGCTGAACAAAGGCACAGAGCGGATTGTCCCGTTCCCAAAGCCAACATATAAAGCCCTTAATGCAGGATCAGCAGAAATGCATTCTATTGGAAATGGTGCCACAAATGTAGTTATCAGTTCTTTGGACAGGATGTTGTAGCATCTAATCGTAGTATCTTGCGACACCGAGAAAAACCTCAAGTCTGTAACCAGACCTTTCGTCACTAGAATATCAGTCACAGGCAGGCTGTGATCCGAAAATACGGCGTGGTGCTTGGCTGATCTGTCCGTAGTCCTTGCTGCTTGCGAATCGGCTAGCAGATCCATTATTTTCCACACGACAACGCGAGAGTCATGTCCGCCGCTTATGACGAAACCTTTCACGTATTTGATGACAGAAACGGGCTGATAGTGCAGAGATTTGACCGTCAGCAGCAGACCGGAATCCAGCTCCCAGACGTAGACCTTTCCGCTCTTAGAACCCCCAATCAAGAGCCACTTCGTCTCCATCAGCGGATGCGAACAAATCTCCAGACATTCCAGCTCCTCGGGAATAGGAATTATCTGATTTGGGTTTTCCTTTCCGTATAAATATACATGTATCAGCGCCTTTCCACGACAGGAGACAATGACCTTCTGACCTGCCCCGACCCCCGTCAACACAGTTGCATTTCTGTTTGAGTAGCACTGTCTATACTGGAGTAAGTGCTGGGAGGAGTGTATGGACGACAGATATCCAAACCAAGCGGCCTGTTTCTTATCGAGATCATCTCCCAATCCATTGTAGAACACAACTTCGTCCATTGCGGCCTGATAGCGTGGACGTGAAGCACCCACGTCTACGAGATATCACCGCTGCCCTGGTAGATCACACCTTTAAGTGTCAAAGGACATGGTAGTAAAGGCCCTGGGAGGGGGGGTGAGATCCAAAGTACAAGGAGACGGATAAAATTTTCTATCACTATCAAAATCTACTACATCTCTACACCATAAAAAAAGAAGGGAAGTGCCACAGTTGGGTTCATGTTTTTAGTATGGGGGGATGCTTGCGTTGACGTTGAGATGAAGTGCTGAGTAGGAGGAGGAGGGGCCTCTTACGAAGCAGCAGGACAGCCTCTAGGATGAACTAGGCCAGCCGTACTTGCAAGGAAACACCTAACTGGATTTTAGTAGCAAGAAGCATCCAGTCGACAACATGCCTCTTAACTTCCTCGGCGCTGTACTGCTGGACGGACCCGAAAATGTGCCCGGATGGAGCTATTTCGCCAGGTACGGCCCGCCTCTGGCACTCATTGGGCTGGCAAAGTACTACTTTGGCGGTTCTGTGAACACCTGGGATAGGGATCTGCACGGCAAGGTGTATATTGTCACGGGTGGTACCTCTGGCATTGGCGCAGCTTTGGTGAGGGAAATGGCAGCAAAAGGGGCGCAGCTAGTGCTGTTGACCTCACAAGTCGATCCCGAGGGCCCGTCCACGACTTGGATATCGGAATACATAGACGACCTGCGGGAGGCCACCGGCAATGAAATGATCTACGCGGAAGGCTGCGATTTATCATCTCTATACTCCATAAGAAAGTTTGCTACAAAATGGCTGGACAATGCAACTCCAAGAAGGTTGGACGGGGTGATCTGTCTGGCTTCCGAGTGCATGCCCCCAGGAAAGCCCCGAGAATCCAGCGGCGATGGCGTTGAGCTGCAGATGGCCGTCAATTACTTGTCCCATTTTCATCTCTTGACCCTTTTGGAGCCTGCACTGAAAGTCCAGCTTGCTGACAGAGATGTGAGAATCATCCTCAGCTCCTGCTTATCACAATCAATCGGCGATGTCGATGCGAACGATATACTATGGGATTCCAGAAAATACCCAAGCAACAAGCCCTGGCAGGTGTACGGCACGTCCAAGCTGTTGCTCCATATGTTTGGCAAAGAGTTTCAACGGAGACTGGATGGTTTCAAGCGGAAAGATGGTCATCCCAACAACGTACGAGTGACGATCGTCAACCCAGGGCTGTCGAGATCACCCTCTACGAGGCGGTTTCTATCGTTGGGGACTATCTGGGGGCTTGTAGTATATCTCGTGATGTATCCACTTTGGTGGATACTGCTGAAGTCCTGTGAGCAGGGAATGCAGTCCTTCTTGTTTGGAGTTTGTTCGCAACTACTTGCCACTAAAAACGGAGGGAACTATGTTAAAGAGTGCTCAATTACAACTAACAATTATAAGATTGAGCTTAATGACAAGGAGTTGCAGGCGGAGATTTTCAATCGTACCAAAGAGTCAATCAGCACGTTGGAAAAACGATCAGCCATAGAGAGAAACATGAAAAAGAAGCGCAATCAAAAGGAGGAAAAAACAGTTGACAAGAAGGCTAACCCTGTGAAATCTCTTGCCACAAAAGGTTCGGCTTCTGAAGCACAGAAGCTCAGCATATTTGCAGACGCCTTCAAAGAAAACATGCCTTCCAGTGGCAAAGAGGGGCTGTTCCCCGATTTTAGCAAGTCGCAAAGTGCTCATGAGGAACGGCTTCGAAACGAAAGACTAAAGTCACTTGATGGGAAGCTGATGAAACAAAATAACATGAATCTGACTGATGCCAAATCTAGCTAGATGTATTGTCCACATGTGGGGATAGAAAGAATGATGAAATAGCTTAGCCATATTTAATTATATATTCCAGATTGTTGATGTCTTTCAGTAATGCTGTCATCTCGATGCACCCTCTGATGCGGTCGTGGCGGTAAGGGAACACTGTTCTTTTGGCTGTGGCGTTGCTCATGGATTGGAGAGGAACGATTGCGGTCGCCGCCCGGTTGTGGGTTCTGGAGAACGGATTGCACTTGAGCTCGTGTCTCGTTGGCCTTTTCTCTGGCAATCAAGAGCTTGGTGACTCTGGTGTGAATGATTGCCGCGTTTCTCGTAGAGCAGCCGTTTAGCCACGCAAGGAGCGATCCGAGCAGCGGCGGAAGTGAGATAAGGAAGTCAAAGAGTATATTTGCCTGCATCTTTGCATTGCTTGCAGAGTCGATGTCGAAAGTCTGCGACGCAATGTGTATAAGTCGCGCGTGCAAGGCATACATTAGGATGGGGCCAATTCCGGGGATTGCGACCAGAATGGGCCCGAGCCCTATTCCGCAGCTCACCGGGTAGCAGCCGAGAAAGCACTTATCGTCGAGCCAGGCTTTCCTTTGGATGCGCTTCCAGCACTTTTTTTCCTCTTTACTGGCGCTGCTGCCCAGCTTGAGCTTCTTTTTGGAGCCGTCGGGCAGGCGTTGCACGTACGGGTCCTTGGTCTGGAGCCTGTCGCCGGCGTACTCGTTCCACTTATCCACAACCGTGTCGTAGAACGGCAGCGATTCCAGGTTGTCGGCGGCGGACTGCAGGGCGTCTTGGACATTTGTCATGAGGGTGTGTCAGCCTGGCATGCCACTGGCGATGCGGTTTATGTTTCTGGGGCTGCCCTCTTGCGGGTTGCTCTGAGGAAAGCAAGGATGAGCTCTCAAGCGGTGGGCCGGCCGGCCTGCCCTAGTGAGTGGACTGGTAACTTTCTCTGCAAGGCGCGCGGCCACGGTGCAAGGGTGCGAACGATGTCAAAGCAGGAAGACCCACGAGAAGCACCGCCAGTCTACTCTAATTTCAGGTTTCTGATTACCTCAGCACCAAAGAGAGAGAGAGATAGAGAGAGAGAGCGCACGCTGGTGAGCGTTGGACTTGGATAAATATTACTCCACCCGGAGCACGCACGCACACGGGATTGATTAGCGAGTGCGCGAGCCGAACGGACAGATAACGACGAGGACGACGAGGGCGAGGTGAAGCGTTCTGGATCTACAGGACGTTGAGAGTGCCGAGATGGTCACGACAGAGGAGTGCAGTCTGCTGGAAGACCGCATATGGATAGACGGCTGTTTTGACTTTGCACATCACGGTAAGCATTTTTCAGCCTTTTTGGAGCACAGGAACCCGGGTGACTGACTGAACTGTATGCTACGCAGGACACGCGGGTGCGATGCTGCAGGCCCGGCAGCACGGGAGCGAGCTCTACGTCGGGGTGCACAGCGACGAGGAGATCCTGAAAAACAAGGGCCCCGTCGTGATGCGGCTCGAGGAGCGCATAGTCGCCGTGCAAGGGTGCCGGTGGTGCACAGAGACCGTTCCCGGGGCCCCGTACGTGACGGACCCCAAGGTCATGGACCAGTACCGCTGCAAGTACGTTGTGCACGGCGACGACATCAGCACAGACGCGGACGGCGGCGATTGCTACCGGGTCGTGAAGGAGCTAGGACGGTTCATCGTTGTGAAGCGGACACCCAACATCTCCACCACCGACCTTGTCGGCCGCATGCTGCTATGCATGAGCACACACCATATCTTGCCGCTGGCGTCGCGAGACTTTGAGGCTCTTGCGGTGAATCGCCCACAGACAAACACACTCTTGTCGGAGGAGGCAATAGGCAAATACCGCTCTTATGCATCGGCACAGGACGGACGCAGTCCGGGAATTCCTGTGTTTGTGTACACCAAGGATGACAGCAAAGTGCATCAGGTGGTGCAGGGCATGTCCGACCTGTGGACAGGGCAGAAAATGTTCTACATCGACGGGGGATTTGACTTGCTGAACCCAGGCCACATCACTGCCCTGAAGAACCTGAAGGAAATGGCCGAAAGTGCCGGCGCGCTCGTCATGGTGGGAATCAACGATGACCATGATGTGAACCAGCACAAGGGTCTCAACTATCCGATCATGAATCTTTTTGAGCGAGCGCTATGTGTTCTGCAGAGCAAGTACATTGACGGAGCTGTTTTAGGCGCTCCTTACAAACCTACACGGCAGTTCCTCTCTCTTCTGAGCACTGACTACACGGCGTTCCACGGGCCAACCACAATCAGCTCCGACGATCCGTATGCCGAACTGAAGGCTGCAGATCTCTATGAGCAGTTACCTTCGCATCCATTTGATCAGATCACCACGGAGGATATAGTTGGCCGGGTTTTGAAAAACCGCGAGCTGTATGAGGAAAGGCAGCGACGCAAGGGCTGGAAGAGTGACCACGAGAAGAACCTCAAGAGTCTTGAAGATGAGCCGTAAACACGGAGCGTTCGCTCGAGATCTATGGTGAGACCTGTAGTTACACAGGAGAAAAAAATTATATACTGTGTATATATATATACACACTTTATTGTCACCAACTAAATTTTTTGTATGCTCTTGAAGAGCTTAGGCTTACGGTTGAAGTAGGTGTTAATGGTAGCGGCACTGGGCCTGCAAAAGCCAAGAGGTCCGACAATCAGGCACTCTCTTCTCCCCTGAGTCGGTGTAAGACGACTGCATATAAAGGCGACGCCGAGAGCGATGGGGAAAAGATCGAAGAGCGCCGGTAACTTCAAGGCTAAGAAGTTCAAGTCTGGTGCTCTGGTCGAGCCAGGCCAGTACGGAGTCTACTCATCCTGCAACATACACAAGGAGGGCGCCGCTGCCAAAGAGCTCAAGCAGGCACTATTTGACAGACAGGAGCTGTTTGCCTGTGAGAGCGACGATGACGATGCGGAAGCGACGGGGAAGGCAGAAGAAGCGTTGAGCGTCGAGGACGCTATCAAACGCGAGATCGAGGAGATGAATGCGAGCAACAAGGATGCCAAGCAGAAGGATATTATCCGCGAGGTGCCGATAGGCTGCGACTCTCTTATATTCATCAAGACGAGGAAGCCGATCGTCCCCTCTGAGTTTGTCATAAAGCTGTGCACCGATGTGTACGAGACGAAGACCAAGAGCTCGCGGTTCCTGCAGAAGCTGACCCCCGTGGACCGTTCCTGCAATTCTTCAGAGCCGGAGTTCAGAAAGCTGGCCGCCCAAATACTGAGCGGCCACTTCGACAAGGGGGAATCGTACACCATCAATCTTGTGAAGCGGAACTTCAATATTATAGAGAGAGACACTTTCAATGCGATCGTGGCGGAGATTTTACCCGGACACAGGCTGAACTACAGAGACCCTGACAAGGTGATCAACATCTTTTGTTTCAAGAACAACATCGGCATGAGCGTTGTCGACTTTGCTGTCTACAGCAAGCTGTGCAAGTTCAATATTCAGCAGATCTACGACCATGTGAACGGGCTCATTCCGGAAAAGACGCCAGAGGTGGCTGCCGACCGGGAAGCATTGCCGGCCGGAAGCAGTAGCACAGCCGCCTCCGAGGGCTCACCAATGCGGACTGCAGCAGAGAGACCTGGCGCTGGAGCTATGGAGCCGTAGCCCTGATCGTCGCAGAACAGTCGCGTCGCTGTATATAGCCCGAGTCCCTATTGTTCCAGCGTGGACTGAGGAGGGGGGCTCCACCAGCTAATAAAAAATTTTCTTTTCGCATTGGCCAAAGCTGTGAAGTTAGCGTATTTAATAAAGAAGGTGCTTGACGGTGCCGCTGTCCGGCGTTGAGCCCCTGAACGGAGGAAGGAAGCAAATGCTATGTGGCTGCTGCTCCAATTTTCAGCAGTGCACCTCTTGCCACTGCTGCCAGCTGGCGCTGTAGCCACACAGCATTTGCTTCCCCTTTCAGCGCGGCGGCCCTTTTTTTCCGCCGAAGTTGGCCAGGTCTTGCGGTGATTATTTGCAGTTTACCAATTGTTCCAACTGAATGGAGCATCGCATGTTGACAAACGCATTTTATCGTTAAGTTTCAGCCTTGTATGAGCATGTCCGGGTCCTCTTCGCGAGAAAGGCGCCCCGCCCCTCGTTGAGTCGCGTTGAGAAAGGTATGTGTGGTTTTTTTTCTTTCCTTTTGGTTTTTTTTTTTGCATGTTCACAGGCGGCGCAGCAAACACACATTGCATTTGAGTGATGAATCATCCGACCGGGCGGACATATGAGTACCGCTTAGCCACTCCTGCAGTAACGGCCCTCTCTTGTGTACAAACTTGTGAGGGGGCTGGCTAGGCGGGAATTGCTGAGAGGTCGTAGATAACTGACTGCAAATGTCTCTGTCTTTTTCTTTTTTCTATTTCTCCAGCTGTGAACTCTTTTTCTCTCTCGCGTGCTGATAGGCCAAAGACTAACAAAGACAGCTTAGTTGTTCATCCCGATGAGCGCTCGTTTACTTGGGTGGAAAAAGGGTTTGCAGTCAGGTAAATGCGGCAGTTGTGGATGTCTACAGCGACGTCTCTGCGTGCGTGTGCGGCGGGATTTGCTTTTGATGATGATCAACTTTTATTCACACTGTACGAGGCTCTTCATGCCGGTGATTTCTCACAAAAATACTGATTTAATGACTCTGAGAAAAGCATCTCCCACAGAGCACTGCACGTTTTCTTCTCAAGATAACGTTTCATAAAAGACATAAATACACATTCCTCTAGACTCTACTAGCGTAGTCAAAAGGCATTATATGGGGTGGGGATGTCGTTTTTTTTTCTTTCCAATCCGTAGTCTAACACCCAAGCGATGCTAGACGTCCAGTTGTCAGCTCCTTGTTGAGCTCCGTTATTTCATCTCGGTATCCAAAAAGCTCAAAGTCATCGAGGTACTTGCTTGTAAGATGTCTCAGGCAAACTCGACGCTTCAGCGTGCCCTGCCGCATCTGCCGCTTTTCTCTAATCTGTTTCACACGCAGAGAGATATCGGAGTCCACTTCGTCCAGGGAACAGCTGCAGCGTTTATGGTCGTAAGCAAACACTGCAGAAGATCCCAGCGCGAGGCCCGTGCCAAACGCACCAACCTTGAAATTGAATATCCTTTCGAGGTCCTCTAGGGAGCTCTCAAACATATCGTAGATAGGACGCTCGGTCGGGTAAGCGTGAAGTGCGCCCATGGTGGTGTGTGTGTTCTCAGCGAGCGGGGGTCCAGCTTCGCAGCCGCTAGCCAAGCCGCGAGCAGCGTGCACACACAGCGGCGGCCCACAGCAGCCAGTCTATATATGCCAAATCAGCCCCACCCTGTTTGTTGGTGCTTGTATTTTGCGCTTCCTGACATGTCAACAGACAGAGCCGGGGCAGCAGCACTGATAAGCAACGCGCAATTGACTGGGCAACATCTCTAGAAAAACAAACACAGACATGCACAAACAAACACCCAGTTATCTTTCTCGGCAGCCGCCGGCATTCCCCACGTAGCAGCCCAAGGCTGCCGTGCACGTCTTGGGTTGCTCCCGCTGCTCTTTCGGTCAACAGAGCGGCACATATGGCGCAAAACATGACATATCAGCGATAAAAACACGGCAAGTAAAGCAAGTAGCTATCAAGGCAGCATAACTCAATTTTTTTTGCGTAGCCGCTATTGTGTGAGAGAGATAGATTATTGTTCAGACTTGTTCGTGCAGCCAGTTTGATAACGCAAGACCACAAAGAAGCAACCCTGTCAACAGACATGCTAAGAAAAGCCGTTGGAGCCACACAGTTCGAGCAGCCGCCGTGATGTGAAGTGAGAATGCTGGAGGAGAACGCAGCAGCGTCACGCGCACGTGTACGGCAGGCAGACTTGCCATAGATTAGGTTGCAAAAGCACCAAAAAAACACAACAACTAGCGGGACAGACGCACACACACAAAAACCCCGTTTGGCAAGCAGCAGCCATCGTTTACCGTGTACTCTCGCCAGGGGCCCTCAGGAAGAGGCCACCAGACTGTGTTCCGGGTCGCGCACAATGTCGACATCGCGTAACTGCTTGAACTTCTTGTAGTTGAAGTAAAGATTCACCAGGTCTTTCCCAACCACTACTACCGCGCAACCAACCAGGTTGCGCAAAAACAAACCTTGGTCTGGAGTGCTCACAAACTTGTGCAGCAGCGCAGTCAGATAAGGCAGCCTTGACAATACACGTTTCCCAACAAGAGTTCCCACATAGGGCCATGCGATCGTAGATGCCAGAAAGAAGTAAAACTGTCGGTCCTGGAATACCTTGGCGTAATCAAAGCGGAAACAGCTGGTAATTTCCCTTCTCAGTCTCGCAAGCCTTATGTTTCTGATGAGCGCAGAGGGGAACAGTCTGCGGAAGAAGTTCCAAACAGTTCGTGAGATGGACAAATCCTCAGCTTCTTCCTTTGGCATCTCCTCCAACTCTCTTTGCCGTGCCTCAAAGTACTCATGCTCCTGATTGTTCTCCTCCTCTATTAGCTGCAGCTCCTTCAACGATAGCCTGTCTGCAATGAAACACGGCTGGACCTGTCTGCACCACTTATAGTACACCCTGTTCAAAGTCAAACTGTAGAGAAATCTGTATGCGAACTGAAGCGGAATGGTGCCAAGCAGAAACATTTTTGGCGGGCTGCTTCTCAAATCCTGGTAGTCTCTAAAGACAAGAAGCGGGAAGCTTTCGCATATAAGGCTAAACGCTGTGCTGCTAAATGTGTTCACTCGCATGTATATCAAGTATAGAGGGATAGAAGCGGTGATGGCGAGAAACTTTGGTACAGGGATCAGGCCTTTGTCAAGAGCATTCACAAGAGAACTGACAGTGATCGAGTTGACACCAAATAACGAGAGCTGCACACTTCTTGGCGCAACAAACTGGAGAATACGCATTCCTGTAGCGCTCAGCCCAAGGATGAACCCCATTCCAATAGATGCGAGCGACGACGATATGACTGACGATGAAATACACATTTTCATTGCATACGATACCCAAGAATGCACCGTTTGTCGGATATTCAAAACAGAGGAGTTTGGGGTCTGGAAGCAGATCTGCCTCTTGCATTGCGGGCACTCCACAAACACATTGATGGTTTCGGATTTGCGGATCAGTGGCAGACCGAATATCAGTCTTTGAACCTGGTAACTGAAGAGCGAAGCCTGAGGGCCAGACGGTCTGCCGATGCCAACGTTCCCAACCTGCTGCTGCTCAGTGTCAGGGCGCTCCTTCCTCTTCTGCAAGTCCAGACTTGACACCCAGGAAAGGAAGCATTTGCGATGCGCCACCAGCGAGCACTTGCAGGGCTTCACCCAGTCATTGGACTCCTCTCTGTTGCAAAAAGGAGCCAGCTCGTCTTTCTCCGCTAAACAAATGTAGCATTTATAATTTTCATGCGCCGGAACGCTCTCAAGCGACTGCATTTTCTCAAGTATAACACACACTAGTCGTATAAGGTGTCACCTTCAGGTACCACCATAGAGGGATTCAGCTAGCCTAATGTGCCTACTGACACTTGCTTTGACTCTTAAAAAAAGAAAATTGAATCATCTTCATAAGCGAAAAAAGAGGCAGATATGAAGTGTGATATTACGTCAGCACATAAGATGCGCAAAGAGAACAAAAGATTTAGATTTCCAAGAGCAAGGGGAGCAGTTTGAGATAGTCATATACAAGTATTCATCGTCCAAAGAGTCCAAGGAAGCCCCCCTTCTTCTGGCGCTCACCTTGCGGCACGCTGGCGACAGTAGACTCAGATGCAGGCTTTGATCCAGCAAGAAGTTCTTCATCGTAGCTGACATAGTTGAACCCAATGTCAAAAAGAACCGGCTTTGACGGAATCGGGAGCAGCGCCGATTCCAAGCTCGCTATTCTCGAGGTGATTTGCTCTGGCGACATGGCTGGGAACTTGTGCACGTTGTCGATTATATAGTCGTTCGAGAAGGATCTTGCTACCCTGTTGGAGTAAGCTGCCAAGACCTGCACATTTTTCAGGTTCTCGGAAATGTTCTTCTCAAGCGCCACCAACTGGCTATTATCAGGCAAGTTACCCGCAAATGAAGTCTCAAACTTCTCCAGTCCTGCAATACCGACTCGTGCCCTCTCAAAGAGAGCCAAAGCCTCGGAGTACTTGTTACTCGCAAGATAGCCTTCGGCTGTCTTCGACACCTTCAGAGCGTTGAAGTAACCGGCTAGTGTTTCAAGAAACTTGGTAAGCTGGTCGCTATTGGATACACCTGGCAGCTCTTTTATCTCCAGGACAGAAGAATCGATGCTCTCCATTATCTTCAATGAGTCTCTCAGCTTCTCCAGAAGACTCAGCTTGGTAATGCTTTTCTTTTGGCTGGCTCTGCTGTCAATGTTCTGTAGTAAAGAAAGATCTCTTTGAATCCGCAACAGTAGATAGTGAAACTTAATGTAGGTTAGAACAATGTGCTTCTCTTGGCTCTCATCAGTGTACTCGTCGTCCTTTGAGCGGCCCATCTCCTGAATATGAACATCAAGGGCATCATGCCAGCTCAGAAGGGCTTTGTCGTAGGATGCCGGCTGCTCCTGATTAATGCTGGCTTCCTCAGTCTTGCAAGCAGTGAGAGCCTTTGCGACATTCTCTGAGTCCAGTTGAGCCTCAAACTCACCCCATTGCACGGACTTTATAAGTGGTTCTTCGGGAGCTACTGTCACAAAGGATGGGTCTTTTGTCCTTATCAGATCAACCACTTTCTCTAAGGACGGGATAAGAGCGTCAGTGACGTGCTGTTTGGAGATCACCGCAGGATCGCCATTTTTCCGCACGAGCTGGAAAGACGACAGAGTGAGTGAATGGTCCACAACGTCGTCTATCAGCTCCAGATACAGCTCCTTGTTGAAGCCGGACTCCTCGCTGTGCGTGTGGTACAGGTACTGCAGACAGCAGCGTGCAACCGAGTAGGCATACGCCGCCAGGGCCCAATTTTTTTTGGCAATTGCCAGAGAGCCCTCTATAAGCGCAGCGAACACATACAGCTCCACAGCGACAGCGCTGTTGGGCTCGATAGCGGCGACGTCCAGCAGCCTCTCTGCACTGCGGAGCGCTCTCTTGTATTTGGAGATCACAAATTTTTCTCTGCCCCTCGAAGCCTCAACGTCCAGCAGCAGTCTCAGTTCCTCTGCGTACAGCAGCTGTCGCTCACTCTCAAACAGGAACACCTCTCCGTACCTGGTGTCGCGGTCGTAATCTGCCTGGGAGATGGCGCTCAGCTTCTCCTTCTCCCTGTACTTTTTGGTGTCCTTGGTCTGTATTTTCAGGGACCGGCGAAGGTTCTTGAGCTTCTTACTCACTCTGTGTCTGTGGCGGTGGTAGTCGTCCGCACTCTGCAGTATCACTGCGTTTCGCACGCCGTACGTGTTCAGCAGGGGCGACTCCATGGCTTCGCAGTGGACAGAGCGGGTGTTGAAGTTGCTGGCAACTGGCCTTTTCCCTGAAGGGACCCCTCACCACGCTTGCCCGTGCTGGAAGTACATCTGGTTCAAGCCAACACTTTCAAAGTTGGTCGGGGCGAGAAACACAGACAAACAAAAAAAAAACCTGGGCGAGCTCTGTGTAGCGCACGACCAGATCAGATCACACATCTATCCCTACTGCTACAACCATGCACAGGGGCAGGCCCGGGCTCTAGCCTGCTGAGAGCGCGGCAGACTGTCGCCCCTCTCTCACCCCCCGCCCCCCAAACTACAGTTCAATAGCAATTCAGAAAGTACACCAAACAGGGTATACAGTACATCGCCCAAAAGCTGTAAACTAACAAAGGAGAGGCTTGCAGACAGCCAGCCACCTTCGCAAAAAAAAGACACTCAGAGAGAATGTAACCTCTACTCGACCTCAACCCCGTTGCTTCGTGCCAAGTCCGCGATGGTAGCAGACCCGTTCGCAGTGCTGGACTGCTCCGCCTGCTTTTTCCCACCCTCAAAATTCTCCCTCACTTTCAGGTAGTGCGAAAGCTCGTCTGCCGAGACCGAAGGCACCAGCTCTCGACGCGCCTTGCCAAAGTCCTCAGACTTAACCAACACATCAATGTCCTCAGGAGTCGCGACGTTATCAAACCAGTATCGTGAACTGATTCGCTGATCCTGAGGCCTATCCCTGTTATACTCTTGAATGAGCGAATCAACCCGGCCGGCAGTACGAGTCATAGCAGTCAACATTGCATCTGAACACAGCGCATAGAAGTCAGCACCCGTGAAAGTAAACGGACATTGCTCAGCAATCTTCACCAAATCTACCTCTGGATCGAGCCGAAACTTGCGGGTCAGAGCCTCAATTATTTTCGCTTGTTTTGAGTGCGTGTCCGAAATACCAAGATACAACATCTTGTCAAATCTACCGGGTCTCAAAAGCGCCTCATCAAGGAGATCTGGTCGGTTCGTGGCGCCGACAACAAAAACGCCATCACCTCCTTCCCCCCCACTCATACCGTCTAGCTCGGCAAGCAATTGGGAAACAATCCGATCCATGACACCTCCCGAATCACCTTGGTTGCCTCTCTTGGGAGCCACAGAGTCCAGTTCATCAAAAAAGATGACACATGGCTTTGCATCTCTTGCCTTCTGGAACACACGACGTACATTGGCCTCCGATTCTCCAATGTACATATTCAACAGTTCCGGTCCCTTGACTGAGAAGAAGTTCAAAGCAAAATTCGTAGCAATAGCCTTCGCCAAAAGTGTTTTACCCGTTCCGGGCGGACCGTAAAACAGTATACCACTTCGCTTTTTCATCCCGTTACTGAAGAGTTCTGGGTGTTTTAATGGCATATCAATGGTATCCAAAATTTCATCTTTCACCATATCCAGTCCACCAACATCTTCCCATTTAACGTTTGGAATTCTTGGCGCCCCAATAGAGTCACTGAACTTGTTTCTAGCATTATTAATCGCCTTCTCAAAATCTTCAGGAGTTAGCTTGATTACCCCTCCATCCAAAAGCACCACTTCATTTAGCGCAGTTTCTTGAGCTTCAGCTAGATCCTCCAGTCTATCAAGAGCTAGTTTTTTGGCATACTCCACTATTGAGGCCAAATCATTAGCAGTAAGTCCTGCACTTTGCAGAGCCAGGGTATCTAATGATAAATCCTGTCTGGCTAGGTAAACGTAGTCTTCTTTGCCGGAGTTCTTTCTTGATATACTTCCAAAATCCACCAACGTTTCAAAAATCATCTTCCGTTCTTGTTCCGACGGAACATTCAATGTTATTTCAAACTTAAGCTTGGATCTTAAAATTTCCGAAATTGAGTCAGCATCACTGGTTGAAGCAATGAATATCGCTCCCTTTGAAGTATATTCATCAATGAGTTCTCCCAGTTTCAAAGTCAAGGTCTCTTTCTGCTGCTGACTAGGATCCAACTTCTTTGCCAACGCTTCAATATGCTTAACAAAAACAATTAAATTCGTGCAGCTTTCAACAACGCGATCAGCTTTACCCCTAATGGTACCAATTGTCTTACTTGCTGAACTCTGATTCAAAAGCTCGCTGCCATCAAGCTCTAGCAAATTCATGCCAAACTCTGCGGCTACACTTCGAACTAAAGTTGCTTTACCAATACATCGCACCATGCTATTCAGTAAGATAGTAGTCTGAAGACGAACTCTGTTGCGTGTTTTGAGAGTTGCGTTAATAATCTTCCTTAGCTGCGCTGCATAGGCAAATGTGACAGAGTTTGCCAACTTCATGTTAGGGAAAGAAAATATTCCAGGGAGCCCAAGATATTGTCTTAAGCAATTAAACGGTATGACAGAAGAGGGTAAATTGTCATTGCAGACACCCGATTGAATCATTCTTGTCTTGGACGGATCAATCAGATATTGGCGCTCTGGAACCAGTTCCTCTTGAGCGATGTTTTGCCCTTCACTGGATCCTCCTGTTATTTTGAACCAAGCAATCTGATCCACAATTCCCTGAGGTATGATGGAAGGAAATGCTTCATCCCCAGATGCTTCATATGTAGAAAATAGAGATCTAGCAAGGTATGTGTCTATTGGGATTGGAATGTATTGGTCCTTTGTAATGACACGGCGACGCACTTCAAAATATGACTTCAGATTTGAAAGAAACAAATGCTGTAAAGTGCGATCAAGAGTCACCGGCGAAGCAACTCGAGCGATCACAACCTCCCTCGCAAGAGGAATAAAGTTCTCTATTTTGGAGCTTGGCATGTCTGCACGCTGTAAATCACAATCACTTATGCGTTCAATGGTCACCGTTTTAGGGTTTCCTATGCTTCCCAAAAACAAGGGCGAGAAATATATCGTTCCTGATTCAAAATGATTAGGGTCGATGAAGGGGAATAGCCTAACATACTTTACAGTTTCTTTAATCGTACGGCCGGTCTCCACGCGCTCTCCTGTGAATTCACTTTGGACGTATACTCTCACAATATCGCTGCTTAGGCATCCTAATACCTGTAGTTCGGCAGTCGTGACACATGCAAAGATTTGCTCATCTTCATGATTAAATTCCAAACTCGAGTTGAAGGCCTGCGTAAGCTCAAACAGAGCTCCAGGTGGCAAAAGACCTGTCTTCAATTCGGCCGTTTGAGAACTGGACACGCTGAGGAAGCTAGAGCTATCAATTCCAAATGCATTAATTTGGAAATCACGAAGGCTGTTATTTGCGTGGTCGACCAGGGTTGACGTCGTGGAAAGCTGTGAAAAGTCATAATCCGCTTCATTCTCCCGGACTGAATCTAGCGCGCACGGCGACGATTCCTCCTTGGAGATGACAAATCTTGTAAAATTAGTTATGCAACCTTGGTCCACAGGCTCACAATGTATTACTTTCCCATTCAAAGTTCTTGAGGAATCTCCCTTCCGGATCACGAGTGTGCTTGTAGCAGATGACCGCTCTTTTGCTAAAATGTCCATCAGCTTTTCTTTGGGGTAATTTTGTAGAAGCGTGTAGACCTCTGAGGGGAAGCTCATAAACACACTTTCCAATACTATAGGTTTCTTCACTGACCTGAGGATACACTGGTCCACAGTGAAATCGGCCCCATATTTCTGAGAGAGACCAAAATTGTTGAGTTCCGCCATGTCCCGTTTAAGCTGCTCACCTATTCCAGCAGCGAACACGCGACTTTCGGGGAAAAGATCAGATCCCAGCAGCTGTACAGAGACATATCGCTGGTGCAAACTATTTGTCTCAATGAAAAGCTGGGACCAGAGCTCTTTACTCAAGAAGACGACGTCAAGAGAGTTCTCTTGGCCCAAGCCCAATTGCACTCTTGCCCTAAGAGGTCTTCCTGCAGATCTCAAGTCACTGTCCACAAGACCCGGCATTGTGGTTGGCATTAGCTTGTTAGGACAGCTATACAACCATCACAAGAGAAAACGTGCACGCTTGTTGTATCCATCTGGCCTATGATCCCCATACACTACGCCTCTTCTTCCACTGCAGAGTATTTTTTGTCTACTTCCCATAATCGCTAATCCTTTCCCGATTGAGATTGTGGGGAGCCTTATAAGCACGCTTACGTAAACAATTTAGTCTTTGATATGGTGAAGTCGATGCGAATTTAGAGTATGGTAATAGTCTAGTAGAACGAGAGAGTCCAGAGTTTGTGAAGTGGGGAGGGAGGAGCGAGTCACGGTCTATCGATTACGTTTTCTCAACCACAGCACGCACAGCAGCTTTTGCCACATGGGCCAAATCAGCTTCTCCTAAAACATGTCTCACGCCACCCTCGTCAATGTCAGGAATTGTGGAGCCGTCGTTTGAATTCACAGAAGTGTCCAAATTGTCATCATCATCAACGTCATCGTCGTCGTCGTTATTGTAGAACGCGTCCTCAAGCGCTTCCTCTTTCTTCGCTTCCGCATCTGTGTCGGCATTCATCATTTGAATCACCTCGAGCTTCTTGTCGTTAGTCAGCTTCGTAGTCCAGTTTTCTCTCACGGCAAAATCAAACAGCGTCATCCCCCCAAGAGCGTCCTCTGCACACTGACGCTGCTCCCGCAGCCACATCTCCAGCTTGTCCTCACTGTTCAAAGATATCCAAGTGTCATAAGCAAACTTTAGCCTTTCCTTGTACGAGTCCACATCCATACTTGCACAGAGTTCTGGCAATCTTTGCTGGACGTCGTCATTGGAGCCTAGTAAGTCTTGCAAAGCCTGAAAAGTTTCATAGCCTGGTAAATCATGCGGCCATACCAACGGAGGGAGGAAAAACAGGACCATTCTAGGGAACGATGGATGTTGCGGTAAGACAGGGACACTCAGCTTTTTGTAAAACTGAAGTTGGAACATCTCTCTCACCCTGTAAATTTTGCTTTGTTTGCGGCGACGTTCTCTATTCTTTTGCTTCACATATTCCTGTCTATTATAAACACGAGCTTTCTCAGCCCTTCTTGCTTTCACCTCGGCTGGGTTGCCCCGTCGAGCCACCTTCGAACGCATCCGCTCTATCTCCTCCAGAGGATGCAAATCAGTGCCTTTACGATTGTCCAGATGTCGTCCCAGAGACCCCGGATGAGCGAAGGTCTTCCCACAGAAGGGACATATCCGCTTCGGATCTGCCTCAGCAACGGAATCAGACAGTTTGCTGTTCGATTTGGAAGCTGCTGGTTTTTCCGCGGCAGAGAGAGCACGGGCCGTCTTCGCAGAGTCTCTTTTATCAATGTAACTCTTCTTTGGCACACTCTGTGACTCCCTTGAAGTTGATTTTGCCATTTGTTGCTGGTATGCTGCCACAGCTGCAGCGGCCGCGGAAATGTTTTCGTCAACTTTTGATGGGATATCTCGAGATGCCTGGGCTGTGATGGAAGGGTCAATCTGGAACTCGCTGTTCAGGGCCTGTAGATCCACATCTGCAAAGCCACCCACCGACACTACATCCTGCACATCGCCCGAGTACTGCATGTGGTGGAAGTACTGATTGACCTGGTTGTTGATCGACTGGTGGTCTCTCTTATCGCTCTGCTCGGACGGACGCTCGCTGGACTCTGTCCAGCGTTTCAGTGTCTCTGTCGCGTCTTTGTTCTCTTCCTCATGATCGTCCCGCCTATTCCCACTGGCCATGTCTTGCAAGAAGTTAGTTGTTCGCACAGTGAAGAGGCTTCTTCCGCTCAAGCTCTCTCTGTATTAAGTGTGTTCCCCACAGTGTATCCCCTTTTCTTAAAGGTACAAATTGTTAATACAGGTGTGTGACTTTTGTTCCGCTGGAAAAATTTCGCTCCACGCAGCAACGCGAAAACAAAGCAGAATGGTGCCAAAATCAAACGGTGTACGGATGCGAAAATGCACGCGGAAAATAAACAGACTCGGGGGAGGTGGGGAGGCCACCAAGGGGGTAGGAGCTGAGATACGGGGGAAGGGTTGCGGGGCTTGTATAGTGCAAGCTTGATCGGAGGCTTTTGTGGGTTGATTATATATAGACGAGGGGGCCCTCACTGTCCGATCCCAGGTCAATTCTTGATTAAAAGAGTCTAATAGTGTGCCCAGTGTGCTGTGCCAGGTCACCTCCCCGGCTGCACACAATTGTTCACCATGACTGAATTACCAAGAGACGTCAGTCGCCAGTTCCACAAAGATAGAGAACGTAGGTACCTTGCTTCTACTGGCCCTTTGACTACTGCTAACACTGAGAAGAAATACTGAGAGAGATCGAAGAATCCCAGTCGCTGGCCGACCTCGAACGCCCCAGACAGCAGCTCAGGGAGGCACGAACAAACCTGGCGCGACTGAATGAGGCAGGCCTGCTTCCCCCGTACGATCTCAAGAACTACCAACTTGCTACTGAGCGGCTAGCCTTGGCTCTAGATGATGCTCGGAAGCGATTTCAGCACCGCCGGTTTAAGTTCAGCTCTCGTCCCGAAAAGTTGACGGCAGCTCCGCAGGAGCTTACAGAACACAGGGACCAGCAAAGGGCGCCGCAAATATGTGGCGTGTCTCTTGTCAAGATGGTTCTTCATAGCGACACTGCCAATGTGTACGTTCGCGATATCAGCAACAGCATTATTGTACTGGCCGAGGAATGCGACTCACTGTCGGTGGAGAACTGCAGCAACTGCGTCTTCTACGCATCCTCGCGGACGTACATTTTTGTCGATGGGCTCTCCAGCAGCATCCTGTGTGGCACGGCGCAGCAGCTACGGGTGCACAGGTCTCATGACTTGTTGCTCGACGTTGCCATCCACGGCGGCAGTTCGAGGGTGGTGATTGAGGAGTGCTCGCGGCTGTCTCTGTTTGCTGCCGACCGGGGTCTAGAGGTTGACGATTTCAGCCTGCCGGGCAGCGGCGGCGCCAATCCAAACTACGAGCTTCTACAGGAATGGCCCCAGCGTGACGAGTTAAGTAAATGGGCCTTCAGTGTGCCTGAGGGGCCGCTGCTCGCTTTGAACACGCGAAAGTTCTTTCCTTGATTTGGAACTGCTCTTCTACGCTGCTGATAAAGATGCTCGCGATCGGTGACTTTTTTAATGGGAAGCCAAAAAATATAAAAAGAAAAAAAAAAAAGAGACACAGATGCACACACATACTCTGATACAAATCATGGGCTCGATCATTTTCCAAGCGGAACGCTGCTGTGTCTCATCGATATCAAACTGTCAGCAACATGTCTCTGTCCTCGACAGGCACGCCGGCGCATACCAGCATACCGGCGAGCGCAGCAGAGGCCGATGCTAAGTTGCCGCCGCCCGAGATCAGCGTCGTTGTGACCCCAGAAAAGGAGCTCTCACGGGCAGAGAAGCTCGCAGAGAGACTCAAAGAACTACGCAAAGAGAGGCTCAAACGCTCTGTAGCGATTGCACCACTTCCACCTCCCCCTTCTTTCAGCGAACGCAACCCGCGCGAGCCCGGGGTGCTCTTCCCACCCTTGAACTCTGCCCAAAGATTAAGCAAAGATGGCCACAAACAGCACCAAAAAGTCGCCCTCAAACCAGGACACTCGGCGATGGCTTGGGAGGCCAACAAAAAGAAGTCTAATATGAAGGGAGATATAGATCCTTCAAAATTTCCTTTGCAAGTGACAAAAGCAGAGCTCAAAACCCACAACACACAGAATGACTGCTGGATCGCTCTCCACCGCAAGGTTTACAATGTGACGCCGTACTTCGACTACCACCCAGGAGGCATCGACGTTTTAATGAAATGCGCAGGTAAAGATGGAACTTCTATGTTCTATAAGTACCACCGCTGGGTCAACTACGAGCGAATCCTAGATGAATGCTGGATCGGCTTCCTTGTTTGATCAGCATCGCCCACTAATGTATTATCATCATAAAACTATATATTCATAATAGGTCCTCCCCGAACTGTTTCGAAACAGCATACGCTACTATTGGGAGTCTATCTTCACCAAAGGAAAGACACACTCTCACAATCTCTGTCACAATTTCGTAGTCAAATTCCTCGGGATTGTTCATGATATCGCCATAGTGTGTCTTGAACACATGATAATATGGTTCCTGCTCTCGCGTGCTCATTTTCGCCCATGGCTTCGCATGCATGGAATCAAAAGATTCATACAGCGTTCGTGGTAGCACCAACTGGTGTTTGTATTCGGCGCTGTTGGAAAGATCAAACATACGCTCTTCCAACAAGTCTTGCAATCTCTCTTTCAAAGGCTTAAACGAAAGCGCAGCATGTTTCGGAGCTCGCCACTTTCGGTAGTCAAAGAGCTTTCTTTTTCCATCGCTCTTTTTCGTTGGAGCACTATGCACTGAACTATTAGTATCTTCTTCTTTGGTATCCCAACCCTCAACTCCTCTCAAATAAACCTGATTCAGTTTAGACAATTTTGCCCAGAATGATCTTGGTTTCGGTTTTCCCCCGCTCAATTCTTCAAACTTGTTTAGTTTCTTGAAGAATGTGAGGTCTTGGCTTTCTGATTCTTGTGTGCTATTTCGATTTGGATCTGCTTCTGGGGCAAAATCCTCAGGTTGCAAATCGCACACGGAGTGAACCAAATGGCCATCAAGCGCAGGGGCCAATGTAACACATTTGTTAAAAAGTTCACCTGTCATGTCAGCATCCTCGTGAGCTGTGGTGTCTTGAGTCTCGTCCCCCACTTCAGTTTCTGGGCTCTCACCAATCCCTTCGCCAATCAGAGACGCTAATGTTGCCTTTGATACATCAGATAAAACCTCACTGTCATCATCATTGTGATTGTGATTGTCATCGTCATCATTCCCCTGGTTGAGAGTCTCTTGAGTGGCGATCAGAACTAAATTTGGTTTGTGTTCATCTTCTCGATCGTATTCGACATTTGGGGCATGTACAGACACAGGCAAAGCGATACCCACGCGCTCATCCATTGCTGCCGAGAGATCAATATCAAGGTCTACTAGACTTGACTCTATATCTCTGTCAAAATCAGACAGATCATTAAGGTCCACAGAGTTCGAAGACTGACTCGTGAGGGGAAAATCGACAAATCTTTGCAGTTCATCGATATCCGCGAATGAGCGTTGTGGTCCAGGTAGGATAGAGTCCTGCATTGACTGAGTATCATCTGAGGAACTTTCATCATCGGCTCCCCAAAAGCGCAATGCAACAGTCCAGAATAGAACCAAACTCGTAGCAGTTTTGGGGAAGTTCTCAAAAATTGACTTCTTTGATTTAATGCAGTACATGCCAAACTCTGTCCGAGGCTTTGCATTTCTGAATAGCGATTCGGGATTCGAGTTCACAAGCAGCAGCTTTTGCTTGTAGGATAGTTTGATCTCGTCGAGTTTTTCTTTAGAAACGTCAATGTTTAGACGGTCAATTTCATCATTTAACCTGTTAATTACCTGCTGCTCTTTTTCAGAGAGAACCAGGTCTGAGTCAAATGGATGTCGGCGTGGTTTAGAGCGACCTGAGAATTTGCGTGCCGCTCTCCGTTTAAGCCTGCTGCTGGAGGTCAAAGTGGATTTCTTTTTTGCGACGGTGCGCTGCAGCTCATCGATGTAATCTCTAACCGGGTTGGTGAGGAACTCATCGGGCAAGGCGAAGTGCTGAGCGAGTTCGTTAAACGTGACCAGCGTGCTGTCGTAGTCTGTGCTGATACGGGCGTTAATTGTGTCTCCGAGAGAGAGCGAGTTGCGAAAATGTCTAGTGTCAAGCGGGGGTGAGGTAGCGAGGGAGAAGCTGCTGCGAGAGCTTCCAACAGAGGCCGGTCTGCCGAAGGGAGTCTTCAGTCCAAATGAGCTGATTCTGCGGGTTGCCGAAAGGTATCCTGCGCTCCAGCGTCTTTCTGAGGCTCTTAACATTATTGTTCCTAGTGCTCCGCGCAGATACTCTCTTTTGGCGTTGTCGGAGTACTCGAGGCTTTGTACCGAGAGGTGGTAGTGGTGGTGGTGGGACAGGGCGCTGGGTGGGAACACACGGTAGGACCCTCTGCACCTGAAGAACCGCAGGAGAAGATGGAGCATCAGGGGCAGAGGGCCCATGTGGCTATATATGACACCATCAGTCGCGGATATCATAATTCTGCACGCGCATCCTTGATTCACTTCTCTAAGTGGTGTTTTGACGAGTAAGAAAGAATATTATTAGATGGGTGGGGAGAGCTGGCAGTGTTTGTTCTTAACAGGGGGGGGGGGGGCACTGACGCGTAGCGTTGAGGTGATGTGTACGCGACAGAAGGTGTTCTATTATCAGCAGCAGCCGCAGGCTTGTCGTCGCTCACCAGGGAACAGAAGGCCAAACAAACAAACAGGTGCCTTTTCTTGTTTTGTTAGGCCCTTTGATGACGTTATGCTTTGTTTTCCCTTGGCCGTTTTAAGTCGACACCTGAAAAATCGCCGCTGCCTAAGTTTAGTATGGGATCCAGGGGGGAGTATGGAAGAAAATGTTTATCTTTTACCAGTTTGGATATACAGTACTCATTAAACAGGGCTTTGGGGGAAGAGTGAATTGTCTAACCTCTCTATTTGCAAACCAAAAAGGAACAGAATAAGCTGAGTGCGCGGGACTCTGGGAACCGCAGTCTGTGCGGGCGTGTATATGTATGTATTAAGGTGATCGGCGTTACAGGCTGGACTTGCAGCAAGAGCTCGCCGAGTTCTTCTCAGGATAGTACTCGGACTTGTTGAAGCCGTTGTTGGACTGTGGCACGTCCAGAGCAGGGTTCTTCTCAAAGAACCCAAATGGCACGAGAGAGATCTCGTGCGCCTCGACAGGCATCACAGGGAAGTCCTCCGGTCTAGGAATGTGGGTGAATCCCAGGGTGGCCCACACAACGTTGTCCGTGTTTCTAACAGAGTCGCCACGGAAGGCCCAGTCGGCCAGACCAGTGTCGGTCTGCGACTGGTTCGTGAACTCGCCCGCAGCGTAAAGCTCGTTGTCCTGGTATTTAGTAACCCACAGCTGCTTGGTGGCAAAGGTCGCTCTTGTGGTATTGAACGACTTTGGATCAGCCATCAGCATCTGTCTGGCTGGCATCGAGATCTTGTACGCAACTGGTCTCTTCGAAGTAGGGTTGAGCACATTCTCGTTGATCACCTTGTAACTTCTGTTCGTGAATGGAGACTGCTCAACAAAGCCAGACTTCTCCATGTAGGTTCTCTCGGTCACGAACCCAACGTTGTAAGGGTTGAGCGTGGTGTCCTTCTCCATTCTCACAACGTCATCGTACACGACAGTGTTGTTGTGGCCATCGACAGCAGGGTCAATTCTGAAAGACAGCATGTGCTGGTGGTAAGCAGCCATCACCAGAGGTCCCACATTGGTTCCCCACGGCACGGTGACGTCCTTGTCGATTGGCATGGTCGAAAGAATACCAGTGGCTCTGACGTGGATTCTGATCTCACCAGCCTGGTCAAAGATGATGTTCAGCATGTACTCGTAGTTGGCCACAGTAGCAATGGTCTGAACGACAAACTCTCTTCTTCTGGCAACAACAGCCTCGCCGTTTCTGTAGTTGACGTGCTTATACAAAAGTCCACCGTCTTGCTCGTGCAAACACACGGTGTTTCCAATGAGCACAGGCTCACCGCTAGCGTTACAGCCAACGCAGTCCAAGTACTTAATGACACCCAGACAATCGCAACCCAATCTCAAGCTGTTACCGTTGACTCCAAAACCACAGTCTCCAAGGTCGAATGCCTGCTTTCTGTGGTATGGCGCCCTAGGGTCACCGTAAGGGACGGTCATCTCAGAAAGAGAGAGTCTGTACACAATAGATCTACCCTTGAAGTGGATGTCGTAGATGGCGAATCCTTCTCTAACATTTGGGCCAACTATCATCTCCCAACCTTGCCACTTGATCTTGTTGCCTTCCATGGTGAAGCCAGGGCCCTCAGGCTGCTCAACAACCAAAGGCTTAAGTGGTCTGAGGGACTCGCCGTTGAGGTCAGGATGGTACTCAACAAATGGGAACTCGGTCCATGGTTGAGTCTCAGTGGTGGTCTCGTCGACTCCGCTCGGGAGGTAGTCCATTCTGACGAACTCCTTGGTGAGCGCATCAAAGACTGGAGAGAACTTCAGCGGAAGGGAGTAGTGGTTGGACTCTGTGTGGTAAGCGCTGGCAAGGTACATGTAGCACTGGACCAAGAATCTCTTCTCCTTTGGGTCGTCTGTGCCGTAAATCCATGGGTCACATACGACTTTGACGCTGGCTGGCAGCTTCAGCTTGGCGATCTCGGCCTTCATGATAGGATGCGTGGTGGAGAGCTTCTCGATGACTTCAACGTCGTCGGCGATGAGAGGACCGACGACTCCCTCTGGGAGGTTCTGGATTGTGACGACGTGGCCGTATGTCACGTTAACGAGGGCTTTGTGGAACTTGGAGCCGAGGTAGTAGTAGGCGTATGTGATTCTTGGAATCTCTGGAGGGGTGACGCTGGCTCTCTCGGCTTCGAGGTACTTGATCATGGACTTCTTTGGAGGGTCAAGTCTGTCGATCTGGACAAAGTGAGGCTTTTCTGGGCCGGTGGTGGCATCCTTGATGAGCTTGGAGGTCGCGCGGACCTCAGCGTCGCTGATAGGGTCGAAAGGGTGTGGAGCAGCCATGTTTGTTCTTTTTGTAGCGTGATAGACGTTGCAACCGCAAGATGTTCCGCTAGTGTCAAGGCTGGCTGGGGCTACGGGGGAGAAGAAGAAGAAGACACCCCCCCTATAGCTATTCAACGGAAAGTGTGCCCGTGTGTTTCATTATATACATTTACTTATTTCGCAGATAGTGGGTAGTGCCCCCTCTGCATATCTGTAGATAAAGCCAGAATCATCCTCACCCTTTAGGAAAGTTGATGCACTACAATGGTTTTTTTCAAAAGAGACCGTATTGTACTATCTGCGAGAGCGCGAAAAACATGCGAGCCACGCCCCCCGCGGATTCCAACCAAGGAAGGGAAGAAGGAAGGGAGGAAGGAAGGAAGTAAGGGAGTGAGCGGGCTCTGCTGGAGCCACCCGTTACAGAGGAGGAGTGAGGGTGGCCTTCTGCACGCAAGACACCACCGGCCTGCTCGCGCACCTGCGCCTGCCTCCCCCCCGGCGGTCAAAAGGTCAGAGCGTATACATCAGTGGTAGCAGCGCACAGCCCGCCTGGGCCCCGCCCCTCATCGGCATCTGTAAGAGACGTCCGCAGAGACAGAGGCACCAACCTGCCTAACAGAGATAGATCTTCAGCAGCGGCCGCAGGGCTATACCTGCTTAATTTCCTTTAGCGAGCTCTGACACCTGACTGTCGCACCCTGCAGTTTGCGCCAACTTCCAATACCATCTACCTATGGGAAGCAGGTAGTAGCCGCCCTCCCTCCCCTCTGCCCCTCGCAACCGCCGCAGCCACAACGCACCTTCCTCTTGCTAGTATGTGGAACAAAAACCCAAAGAGGAAGTTCCAGCAGAGAGGTGTTGGTCGCTCTGACTCGGGCCAGCACCGCAAAAAACTCTCTTCAAACATCGACGCGTCGCTCGACGCAAAGCTACGAAAGACATTACAAGCATTATACGTAATCGTTTTCTCCACTATAACCAGACCCCCCTAGAGTCCCCTTTACCTTATCTTCTCTCAAACGTCTCTGCCCAGAGTCAGGGGCGGGAGAGAGGGCAAGCCGCGAGGGCCCGTGCTCTAGCAACTACAGAAGTGGCGCTCCACGTGAAAAACCACACCTGCTGAGGAGCGTCGAGGGCTCATCAGTCAAAAAAATCGTCGTCCTCATCTTCATCACCGCTGCCCTGTTCCTGGCCGGTGAACCCCTTTTCACGTCTGTCAAAGATAATCCGAGTCTCGCGACTCTTTCTCTCGTCTCTCGCCAGATTGTTCAACACGTGAACAATGTCGTTCTCGGTGACCTTACTCCGAATACCGCCCGCCTGGAACAGCTGCACCAGGTGCGTCTCCACAGACTGGGCTCTGTCAGGCCTCACCATTCGCACTCGCGAGAGTCTCTCCTTCGCCTGCGGTTCTAGTATACGCACCAAAATGTTTTCAATCATCTCACTTGCCTGTGTGTTAGAATCCAGAATCGCTTCTTCTTCTTTCTCTACCCCTGATGCTCCCCCGCCCGTTCTAACTTACTTTTGGCCCTTGTTTGCACTTCCTGTGTCAGCTCCCGCTCCCGTTCCTTGTGCATTACGCTGCATTTCTGAAAGCCTTGCGGCCCTTATGGCCGCCAGTTCCGAATCCTCCATCTCGCTCACAGGCCAGAATGCGTGTCTCTATCGACGTATGAGCCCTTCTCACTGGCACATGTGTCAGTCGTTTTGAATAACTTCATGCGGTGTATTATTATCGACCACCAGGAATGAATCAAAGGACTCTCGATACAGCTTACAAGGTGTAGCGGCAAACTGAAAGCAAAAAAAAAGAAAAAAACAGATCCAACATAGGTGAGCGTCTATCGACGCGTCGATATTTACTTTCTTTGAGCGCTCGCTGTTTTATCTTATACACATGCCCCCCCGTCCTCCTCCCCCTCCCTCCATCTCGAAACATTTTGGTTCAACAGATAACAGTAATTATTGCAGGGAACCCGCTCCATTTACACGAACACAAATAGTGTACACAGGAAGACAGCAGGTGCCACCCCCACTGTTTGCAGTTTCTAACCCAGTCGAAATGGAGACACGCGAGACAGAGGCAGATCACAAACAGCCCTTGCTGGGGACCTCGGACATACAGCTGAACGATGTCTCGTCACTATCATCAAAACATAGCGGTGATTCCTTCAAAGGCTCCGTGGCGATTCGTGGATCGGTGGAAGAATTGTATGACAAGAATGAGCACGCTGGCCTGCGCAGGGTTGTTGGAAAGATACCGAGGGTGGCTTATCTCTTGTGCCTTGTAGAGCTAGCCGAGCGAGCGTCATACTACGGGCTGACTGGATGTCTCAACAACTTCATCCAACGTCCACTTCCTGCAGGTTCCACCACCGGCGCCGTCCCAGACAGACATTCAGATATCAGTGCAGGTGCTCTTGGGCTAGGATTGGGCCTTGCTTCCTTTCTCACCCAGCTCCTTAGCTTCCTAGCCTACCTCACGCCTTTATACGGTGGCTACGTAGCCGATACAAAACTCGGCAAGTATCGCAGTGTGTGGATTGGCGTCATAATAGGTGGATTGGGACATTTGTTACTTGTACTTGCGGCCCTGCCATTTATGATTCAAATGACCTGGCTTTCTCTAATTATCACCACTGCTGGCATTTTTGCGATTGGAATTAGCAGCGGCTTCATCAAACCCAACTTGCTTCCTCTGATGATGGACCAGAGCCTTTACGAGAGTGACATATTAGAAGAATTAGAGTCTGGAGAGCTAGTTGTTGTGGACTATGATGCCACATTAGAGCGAATGAGCCTGATATTCTACTTGTTCATCAACTGTGGATGCTTTTTTTCCATCTCATCATCGATTTTTGAGAGGCTTTGGGGATTTTGGTTTGTCTTTGCATTTACCATGTTGATTTACTGCACTCTTCCTGTTTTGTTAATATACATCGAACCGCATCTCAAGGTGGCAGAAGCTTCAGGAAGGTCAATTTTAAGTGACGTTTGGCCTCTCATCAAGCTGGCTTTTCGGAAAGGATGGGTCTCACGTTTAAAGCACAATCAATTCTGGTCGGAACCAAATGACGCAACAGCGGGCGCCATAACACTGCAGGACCTCCAGGTCACTACACAGTCGTGTATTATATTCCTCTACTTTGTTTTGTTCAATCTAAACGATGGCTCATTGGCATCTTTGCAAGTCAATCAGGCTGCCTCTATGAGAACCGAAGGAATACCGAATGACCTCTTCCAATCGTTCAACCCGCTCGCTATTGTCATCTTGATCCCAATTCAGGACTGGGTCGTGTATCCCTTTTTAAGGGCGCGTAAGATCGCCTTCCCGCCTGTTCATCGCATCACTTTTGGATTTGTCTTGGCTGCCATAGGATCTCTCGTGGGGGCTATTTTGCAGTATATCATTTACAGCACGAGCGCTTGCGGATGGACAGGGGCATCGACCTGTCCTACCGTAGCCCCGATATCCGCTTGGTGGTGCGCTCTGATGTTCTCCTTGCAGGCCACAGGAGAATGTTTTGCCACCGTGACGGCCTATGAGCTCGCATATTCTCGGTCTCCTTCTTCGATGAAAAGTTTTGTTGTTGCTTTGTTTCTCTGCTCGAACGCTCTGAGCAGTGTTGTGGCCGAAGTGTTGAGTTTCTGGTCCAGAGATCCCTATCTCTTCGGTATCTTCGCCTGGTGCGGAGGACTGGGGCTGGTCTTCTCAGCCATCTTCTACTTCAGATTCAAAGGCCTTCATACAAAGGACTAGGAACATAAACTCGTTAGATCATTTTTTCTTCTTTCTTGATGACGAGATTTTATATATCATTTAAATAACCATGCGGACTCCACCGAAAGCCTCAATACTTTCTGCTATTGAATGGGCAGTATGTACATTAGCAGTAATCATCGAAAAGCTCCCATATAAGTGACTCCGTCTATGTCAACCCAGCCTGCTTAATTTCATTTATCTTGTCGAAGTTCACGGCGTCAAGTATTTTCTTTGCGCCGCCCTCTATCAAAACCAAAGCCAATTCACTTCCCAGTTCAGCAGCTTCCTTGTTGTTTTCAACGCGCTTCGTCATCTGCTGTTCAACGTACTCCGTCCCTTCTGGGCTTAGAACAATCGCACGGAGGCTTAGCTGTTTGCTTTCCTCATCATAGGAGGTCCAGCACCCTACAGGGACTGAACAGCCGCCCTCCAGAGTTCTGAGTAGTTCTCGTTCCGCAAGACATCTCATAGTCGTACTTATGCATTCTATCTTGCGACATATTTTCTTCATTGCCAAATCACCGGCGCGAATCTCAACTCCTAAAGCTCCCTGGCCAACTGCGTAAAGCATTTCGTCCGCATCCAAATATTGTGTTATTCTTTCCGCCATACCAACTCTAATCAGCCCAGCAGCAGCTAAAATGAGACAAGAATAACTTGACATAGGGTCATCAAGTTTCGCTATTCTTGTGTTAACGTTACCCCTTACCGATTGAAACTTCAGGTTTGGATAATTCTTGAGCAGCTGTGCCGACCTTCTCACTGAAGAGGTACCAACAATCGACCCATCTGGCAAGTCAGAGAGTGATTTATAGTTTGAGCCAGTTTTCATAACTAATGCATCTCGTGGATCTGCAAAAAAAATAAAACGCAAAGCAAATAGTTGTTAGTAAACGTTCAAAACTCATTCAGGGGAGCAACAGGTATTCTTGGTTTGAGTACATCAGTCTTGTTGATTCCTCAATGTAAATTAGGAAGTCTAACGTCTAAAAAATAAATGTTGTATCATCATTGTAACTGAAAAACCAAGCAACTCCTTGTGCTCCCAGCGATTTTCAAAAAAAACTCAAAAACTAAGCGGTTAATACTTACCTTCTCTGGCTAAAATGCATCCGAGCTCAAACCCATCTGGAAGAGCTGTAGGCATGTCCTTTAGAGAGTGTACAATCATGTCAATTTTCTCGATTTCACCAACCTTGTGTAATAAAAGTGTTTCGAGCTCTTTTGTCCATAGAGCCTTCCCCCCAAACGAGTAGAGGGGTCTGTTTTGAACTTGGTCGCCCAAGGTACTCACTTTGACTATGGGCGTCTCAAAATGGGGGTAGTACTGTCTTATTGTGTCACCGACTATCTCGGACTGGATGACCGCCAGCTTCGATTTTCGAGAGCCGATTTTCAGGCAGAGGTAAGGGATTCCGAGCTCCATTTCCTCGGGCGTGATTTGCTGAGCGTTCAGTGTCTCTGCGAGGGAGAAGTCCGCACGCGTCTCGGCGTCACTCATGCCGGCTTGCAGTACAGCAGGTTGGCTAGCTGGTGCTAATGAATGTATATTGTGGAGCGTGGACGGAACTGTTTGGTGGACAGGGGGTGATAACATTTGCGGTAAGCAACGCTAGGCACAAAATATGAAGAGACAGGAAACGCTGAGTCTCAAAAGGCGGACCCAACAACGCTGGCCCCTATGAGCTATTCCAACGCTTTGATGGCTGTTGCCGATACACAAGCGCAGCTGAGAGAAGCGACGTATACCTGTGTTGACTCTTGCAGGCGAGAGAGAGAGAGCCAGAGCCAGTTTCTTCTTTGTTAGTGAAATATTTTTGTCCTTCTAGTCGGCAAAAAAATAAGCTGAGGGAAAAAAAGTGATGTGAAAAGTCTGATCGAGCGGAAAAGTGGGACCTGGGCCTTTTTCCCCTCTGCCCCACACAGCAGTTTTGTGTGCTCCTGCTCTTTGCTGCCGGACACGATCCTCTGCACGCCTTCTTCACGGAATGCACTGTACGGATGTCGAAAGTCAAGGAATGTGCTTTCCCCGATGCTGGCCTCAGGAGCGCTGTGCAGTGACCTCGGAAAATAGCGATGTTCCGGATGCGCTGAGTCAGCAAGCGAGCGATCTAGATACAAACAAAAAGCAGAATGCCAAATTGAAGCTTAAAAAGCACAAAAAATCCCGATGTGCCAATATCCGCCAGTATGTGCCCCTTTCTGCGGCTGGTGCTGGTGCTGGTGCTGCTCCTTCAGCCGGGTTCCGCTCTGCTCTCGGTGAGTGTGGCTCTCCAACCTAACATCAAAGTGCACCCATAATCCGCCCCCCCCGCCACTCACAAGAAAAGAAAGCCCTCTCCTTTTATATTCGCACTCGCTCCCTCTTGGGCCCCCCCTGCTTGAGAGCTTTTCTTGTTTACTCCATAGGCTGAAATATGTGGTGCACGGGTGCCTTGTTGTAATTTTCTGGCCGAAACAAGGAACTTCAGTCGGCCAATAGCGACACCTTAGTTGGTCAGAATATCCGAGCAGGACAAAAAAACAAAAACAAGAGAAAAGAGTGGGAAAGCGGCGAGTGGGGTGTAGGGGCGTAAATTGAAGTCACATGATGTGCCATGAGACAAAAGATTCCGTCCTTTCCTCTTTCTCTCTGTTGGCCTTGGTCAACAAGAAAAATGCGCTAAAGCTTCTTTGCACCGGATAATTGCATTTATGAGCTTAGCAGCATTCTATCCTGTTCCTTCCCCTCCCCTCCCCCCGCACACAGAAAGAAAGATACTACTGATTCATAAGCTTCTCGTCCTCTCTTGCGCGAGCCCTCCTTTTGCATCCCGCACCTCACAAACATTCGGCATGCCATCTACGCTGGCGACTGTGCTGCTGTTTTCAGTCGCGACTGGAATATGGTGAGTACCCGTGAGCATTCTCGCTTCAACACGGCCCCGCTAACAGCAATGAAGCTCGTTTGTGTCCGGCTTGCTCCCCCTGGCCGTGCGCCTCTCCCCGGCCGCCCTCAATTACATCTCTAGGTTCAGCGTCGGCCTGCTGATTTCTACGGCACTTGTGATCATCATCCCCGAAGGGCTGGAGCGCTACACAGTATCAGAACCGATTGGCGTTTGGCTTCTACTTGGATTCGCAACCTTGTTCATTGTTGACTCCGTCTCCACCATCATCAACGGACACCAGAGATGCAAGGGGCTTGACGTCTCTTCAGAATCTTATGTTCTGTCCGAACTCACCTCCTCCTCCTCGCGTTTTGCTCCACCAATCTCGTCTCCTCCGCTATCTCCAACGCAATCTTCGATACCCAACGTCTCCTTTCTCTCAGCACCATTCAAAGATTCCACCACTTTTGGCCTGGTCATACATTCGCTCAGCGACGGAATCGCTCTAGCTGCCTCAATAATCGCCTCATCAGACTACTCAGCACGATTCAGTTCAGCAATTGTTGTGCTTGCCATTTTCATCCACAAGTTACCCACAGCATTTGCTCTGTGCGTACTGCTTCTTGGCCGAGCTCTGCCAAAAAAGCAGATCTTATTCCACCTGGGCGTGTTTTCTGCAAGTGCACCCGTTGGAGCATGTGTAACATACGCCCTCGTTAGTAAGGCGGTGAATCAGGATTTCAATCAGTTCTCAGGCCAGCTGTTGGTGTTCAGCGGAGGCTCCTTTTTGTGCGTAGGATTTAATGCCTTGCGCGAGATTTCGGAGGCTCAGACTATACGGAGCAGAGAATGGACAAATTTACTAGCATGCTTGACAGGCATGTTTGTGCCCCCTTTGATTACTTTCATACATCAGGAAATGTAATGATGCCTACGTCGTCACGTTGTACATTATTAACTTACTTTATAGAAAAATAACTATATGCGCTTGACACTCTTTCTTGACAGCCACTTGTCTTGCTTTGAGGCTACGGCGCTGACAGGTACATTAAGTAGCTTGTTTCTATTATCACTTATTATCTTGACGTTCACAGGCCCCTTCTTGACTTTATCCCGGTTCATTTTTCGGACCTGGTCGAGCTTGTTCCTCGTCATCTGTTGCTTGATCTCGTGCCGGGAAGAAACCGGTATATCATCGAATGTGATCTTTTTGGGCTTCATGATAACCTCTGTTTCCTCCTCCTGCCCATCGTAGTCCTCCAATAGCGACATTGGCAGATCCTCAGGGATATCCTCAACACCGTCCTGGAGAGGTTTGCCTGTGCTCGAGCTGCGGACGCTAGCTTGCTCCTGTAGTTTGGCTTCGCGCTCTTTTCGTTTCTGCTTATCTCTCTTCCGCTGGTCCTGCAACAGCTGTTCTTCTGCGCGCTGCTTGGAAAGCGCCTCCTGCTTCCCGAGAGTTAGTGTCTCCTCCTCGGGCGCATCATCTTCAGAGTCTGAGGCGGGCTCTGCAGGGGCGGTCGGTTTTGGTTTTGCGATCGGAACTTCAGGAGCTGTCTCTGTGTCTGCAAACTTCTTGTGGCTTCTCGTGCGCTGGGACGGCACCTGCCCCTCGGAAGCGCCAATATTGGCCCTCTTTTGGCTCATCTTACCGATTTGGGCCTTAGGAACCTGTGTGATGGTTGGTTGGTGTATGCTAGTGGAGCTCTCCTTTTGAGCTCTATATGTATGTATCTAGAAAAGCAAAATGAAAAATGAAGAGAAAAAAGAGGGAGGAAGGAGGGGGGAAAAGAGACTAAAGATGATATAAAATTTTCCGGCGGGCAGACGCGTCGATCGACGCTGGTATTTGAAAAGAAGAGGGGTATCCGTCAATCAGTGTTGGGACAGCTGGTACTGCTGCTGGGCAGTGCTGCGGCTCACGGCTTGGCAAAGAAGGTATTGTCAGAGCATTTGATAATGCCAGACAAGCACAGGAGCCGGTACCACAGCACTGTGAGCATGTCGCCGTGTCCCGTGAAGAAGAGCACGATGCTGACAAGAAGCAAAATAAGAGTGCCCGCCAGAAGAATGTAGAAGGTATAGGTGTTGGCGTAGTCGGCGAACCAGGACGGGACGTTGTCGTCGGGAGCGGCGGGAGCGCTGCGTCTGCCCAGCTGCGCCCATATGATGTCCCACAGGCTTCTGCGAAGCTCCGGGCGCAGCTCGCCGTCCTCCTCTTGCCGCGGCGGGTGCCCCACGAGCCCGTTTTCCTGCTCACTCTGGGTCGTGAGCACATCGGTGGCCCTCGGTATCTCGTGGTACGCCGCGAACTCGGGGTTCCAGCGGGTCTTGTAGCTCTGGTCGGCCTCTGCCGTCGCTCCGTACGTTGGGCTGGACATCGCGCCGGTGTGTGTGTGTGTGGCTGTGTGGGTTGTGCGGGCTGTGCGGGCTGTGCGGCTACCAGTAGAAGTATAATTGTAAAGACTCTTTAGGCGCCTGAAGGAAAACAAAACAGGGGAGAGGGGGAATGTAGAGTGTGCCACTTTTAAAAAAAGGAGCTTTTTCAACAATTAAAAAAAAAAAGGGGGATCAACAATATTTCACAGGCTTATACCGTCTCTCGAATCACCAGACCGCAAATAAGCACCACCACAAAGATCACAATGTAGATATATACGCTTCTGCCCGACATAAAAGACGTCCTGCCTGCTCCCGCCGTTGCGGAAGGTCCCTGCGGAGTGGCGTCCGGCCTCGACGATATGGGCAAGATCGGTCTCAGCTCCTCTGGGTCGAGACAGTTGAACGAAATGTAGGACTTGAGCGTCTTGATCGTCTGCCTCCCCAGCCTGTGCGACCCAAAGTCACTGACAGCTCTGTTCTCCACTGCTGGCTCTGGCTGCGAACCAACAGAGTGGTAGGAGCTCGAGCTGGCGTTCCGCGGCCCGCCTGACGCCGACGCCGGCTCTGGGTCGTGCGGCGCAGGCGAGGGCAACTCTGGCGACAGCGTGGTGGCCACGGGCAATGCTCCAGCCTCACGTGGCTGCGGAATCGATGCCTCCGCAAGGTGCTCGTTGAGATCATCAAATGCTGTTCTGATTTTCCGAGGACTTCTCGACTTGCTGGGCGAAGAAAGCCTGGTTTGAAGCCTGTTCAGAGTTGAGGTGAGCGAGCTAGAAGTTCTAGGTCTGCCGTCGTCGTACTGTGTTCTAAGGGAGATAACCATCTTGATGCTCAGATGAAGTGGTCCTCCCTGGTTCGCTTACAGAAGAGGCATTTGAGAATAAAGAGTTGTTTATTTAAGAGAAATAAAATAAATTACCTCTAGCGCCCTAGCGATTTGGCAGAGCGTTGTATTTTTCACGCCCAGAATGATTATCTACAGGTGCTGCGCAGGAAATCACGATAGACTCACACCAAACAGTAGCCCCCATCCACGATGATGTCTGTACCAGTACAGTACGTGGAGGCGTCACTCGCTAAGAACAAATACGCACCCGTCAGCTCCTTAGGCGCTGCTAGCCTTCCCAAAGGAATATGCGTCAGCCAAGTTTCCAGCAAATCGCCCGGCAGCTTATCAACCAACTCTGTTTTCACGTAGCCCGGCGATACGGAGTTGACACGCGCGAATGGAGCCCACTCTACTGCAAGTGACTTGGCATACTGTATTACAGCAGCCTTACACGCATTGTACGGCGCCTGCAGCTGCGGAAAGTTCACAATGTGCCCCGATATCGACGACGTTACGATGAATGAGCCAAAGCCTTGATCTTTGAATACACGCCCCACGGACCGGGCACAGAAGTGCACACCGTCAAGGTCTATGCTGAAAAGCTCCCGCCACTTGCGAATGGCCTCGTCGTCGTCTTCGATTTTCAAAATGTCGCCAGAGTCCCACGCGACGCCTGCATTGGCCACGAAGACATCGATGCGCCCAAAGTCTTTGAGGATCTGGTCTGTCGTGGCATGCACGGCTTTGAGGTCGTCAACTGCACACTTGTAGCCCTTGCACTTGACTCCGTACCGCTCTTGCATCACTTTCAGTTTGTCGTCCACTGGCGTGGAGTTGTAGTATATGACCACAGACGCGCCGGCACTAGCGTACGCTTCTGCAACAGCCAGGCCAATGCCCTTTGAGGCTCCAGTGACGACGGCCACCTTGCCCTTGAGCGAAAACAGCTCTGCCGTGGTGCCAGCCAGCTCAGGGTCCGGTCTCGGCAGGCTTCCTATATCTGCTATAAGAGATTTCATTTCGCTGTCTTCCGCCATTGGCCAAGCTCTATGGTTGTCTAGATGCGTCTCGGGTGTGGTACTAGACCTAGGCGCTCTTGGATGGGGACGGGCCCATGGCCTGATAGCACAGTTAGCCTAACAGAAAATTAGTATCCTATTTATACTAATGAGCTGGAAAAAATAGATTTTGCTAGCAGACAGTGACGTCATGACCGTGGAAGAAGAGATTCGCAGCACTGCCTGGTGAAGTCGGAGTCGCTGAGAGCTTTTGGGCGACGAAGCGCGACGGCACCTGCTTCTTGCCAGCGCTGCAGCCGCCAGCTGCCCACGCCAAGCCTTCCACTGTGGTGTGTGCTGCTGCTGCTGCAGTGCGGCTAAGACGTCCCCGGCCCCCGCCCTCCCCTGCTCCCGAGCGGCTCGGCGTGCGCCCAACGTTTCGCCTGTCATTTTTTTCTCCGGCTGTCCGGCTCGGAGCCCCGAAACACAGCCGGCGCCCTGCCGCTGCGCGCCCCGCCTCTCCCAGAGCCCCGGCTCTCACAACTTCAATTGCGTGGCCGCTGTTTTGGCATGACAACGTACTCTTGGGACCGCGGCGCCAACTGCCGCGTGAGGCAATGCCCTGATTGGTTCCGGCTCTCTGTGCCATACTCCAGATTAGGAAGACCCTTTTCATCGCATGTACTCTTTATAGCATCACAGGACCAAGGGAAAAATAATATCTACTAGAATAAAAGAAAAATAGCCCCGGGGCGGCGGGGGGGGACCGTCTTTATCACGGCTCCGCGTCGGTCGACGCAACAACACATGGAATTTTGTGACGAAAAGGTTGGGGGAGCGGGGGGGAAGTGTGAAAAGAGAGAAGGGTCGCGAAATTGTAACATAAACAAACAAGCACGCTTGTTGAAAAGCCCTTCCTGCAAAAACAAACTCTTCCACCGCCGCTGTGGTGTGTGAACTGCCATCCTCCTGCTGCGACTACTGGAGCCACTTCTCCAAGGCGCTACACTGCCGGGCATGCTCGGCCTGAATAGCCTGTCCACAGAAACTTCCTCCGTGGCCGGATCGCAGGGAATTCGAGGCATGAGCCACCAGGACCTCAGCAAGATAAATAGCAAGTCGCTGCGCAAAAGCACGCAGATGGATGACCCCCGCCACAGCCGCCCGTCCGTGTTTAACAGGCTCAGCTTGCGAAAGTCAACAGCCATGGCAGTTTCGCCAGTAGCCGCCCCAAAGAGGTGGAAAATCAGCGACTTTGAGCTGGGCCGGAAACTGGGCAAGGGCAAGTTTGGCAAAGTGTACTGCGTGCGCGAGATACAAACTGGATTTGTGTGCGCCCTCAAGGTGATGGACAAAAAGGAGCTCATGTCGTACAAGGTGGAAAAGCAGTTCGTGAGAGAAATCGAAATCCAGGCCAATGTGCGCCACATCAATTGTCTGCGACTGTACGGCTGGTTTTACGACAGCAAGCACGTTTACTTGATTCTCGAATATGCCGCTGAAGGAGAGCTGTACAAGCTGCTTAAAGCCCGCAAGCGATTTGATGAGGCAACGACGTCGGATTACATATTCCAAGTGGCCACTGCCCTCGACTACTTGCATAAAAAACATATCGTTCATCGAGACCTCAAGCCTGAAAATATCCTGCTTCATTTTAACAACCAAATTAAACTCTCTGACTTCGGCTGGTCAGTTTACGCTCCGAGAACCAGCAAAAGAACGACAATGTGCGGGACGCTAGATTATTTGCCCCCCGAAATGGTGGAAGCAAGGAGTCACGATTCAAAAGTTGACATCTGGGCACTAGGTGTTCTCATGTATGAGTTCCTTGTCGGGCGACCTCCTTTTGAAGAAGAGAATTCGAACATGACCTATAAACGTATCGCCAAAGTTGACCTCCAAATCCCATCCTTTGTGTCTCCAGACGCGGCAGACCTCATAAGGAAGCTACTGCGATACGATCCCGAAAAGAGGTTCAACCTCGCAGACATAGGATCACACCCTTGGATAGTACGAACAAGACCTCATTGGCCCAGCGCTATCAAGCATTAGCATAGTATATTCACAAGTTCATAATAATAAGATATATATAAGATATTTGTTTCCTTCATTCATGCGAGTCTTCTATTATTTCTGATCACCTTTGGCAACCCCTTGACGTGAGAGCGGTCTTGATTTGTCATTATCAAGAAAACTCTTCCAGATTGATTCATACGCCCCGTTCTTCCTGCCCGATGGACAAGGTCAATTGATGTTTTGGGCACATCCAGAAGAATCACGTTTCTTATCCCGGTGAAGTTGAGACCTCGGGAAACAAGATCTGTGCACACTAGCACCTTCAGGACTGGTGCTGCACCACTTTCCAAAGTTTTCGGAAGTTCAATGAACTCCTTCACCTTACTCTTTCGCTGCTCAACAGTTTCGTCAGAACTGATATATTCCACATTATGACCATAACTGCTCTCCAGCTTTTCTGCAACTTTGACGCAGGACTCCTTGTCATTAACAAAAACAATGACTCGTTTCTCATATCCAGGTTCTGTTCCATCACAATGAATCGCATACAGTGCCTGTGCCAGTGCCTTCATCTTAGAACCTTTGTATGGCGAAACACTGGCATTTATGACGCGGAACTCTATTGATTTCGGTAGTTTGTGCAAAGCAGGCGTGGATATTGGTATAGCGGCGGGGAATAACTTCTGCACTGTTTTGTTGAAACCAGACGGAATAGTAGCTGAGGCAAGCACCAGGTCCTCCATGTTGTGCATATGTTTTATGACGCCATAGGTTTCAGTGACCCACGACTCATCCATTAAAGTATCCGCCTCGTCCACGACAGCAAACCGCACTGATCCTAGAAGAGATCGCGGGGTCTTGATTGAGTCATACCGTGTTAATGACTGCAGCTTACCAGGAGATGTCACAAAGATATCTATACCTTCTCTAAACTCTTTGATAAACTCTTTGAAGTTTGAGTTTGTATCCCAGCAAAAAGACTTTAACCCTAGCTGCGAGCTTGCAAAGCTTACCGTCCCATAGACCTGGTCCACCAGCTCGTGTGTGGGAAGCAAGATCACACTTTTGATACCAGCTCTCTTACGTGTTGAGTCACCGCCATACATCATTTCATTGTCAGCTGATGTTTCCATCTCCCAGACCTTCAGCTTATGTAACAACGGGGCCAAATATGCCCATGTCTTACCTGACCCAGTTTCCGCAGCTAGAGTATACACCTTGAGTAGCTCTCCTGGTCGTCTTGTGGCATTGATCACCTTGATTGCGGCCGTCTGGATAGGGGTAGGCCTAATTATGAGACCGTTCAGCTCTGCAGGCGTCTTTGTCTTCTTATCTGGGGATACAAAGTTCTGTGACCTCAGTACGGTGTGAGCTTTCACTTCGTCTATCAGAACGTTCCGTATCTCAGGGAGAAGCCTCAGCTCGTTGAAATCAGTCACTTTGGATATCACTTTGGCTAGCCCCTGCCGTTTCTCTTCCTCCGGCAACTTTAGTCCTGAGTAGCTGCCAAACTTGTACGGAGGCAGCTCACTCCGCTTGCTGCCAGCCGTCTGTTTCGCGGCCGCGGCTGGCGCTTGCAAAGAGCGCCGCTTGCTGTTTCCATAATGTGACGCTTTTCCTCTCTTGAGTGTCGCGTACAGTCGCTGTCCGGTTGCTGACCGCGGCACCGACACGGCGTCTTTCAGCAGCAGCGTGTTGAGTGAACGACAAAGCATTATTGTATCATGGGCATCTTGCACAATTAAGCTACAACCTGTCTAAGACCTACAATCATCTACATATCTGTATATCTCTATTCCCCCCCTATTTAAAACTTAGTTTGTGTATGGGTACACAATATATACATACTGTGCTAACAAGTGGAGAAAAGAAAGGGAGAAAATTTTTTTTTTTTGTCGTTTTTTGCTTTCAATGCAGTTACGTAATCACTCCATCCGCACCCCTGGAAGTTGAAGACAACGTCGAAAAGCAGTTTTCACACTCTGGAGGCTCACAAGTTTTCACTGCGGAAGGATGCGCAAAGGCCTTTTAGGGAGCGACAGCTTCATTAGTCCTGTATAGAGCGGAGAAACACTGTACCGCGATGTCTTCGCTTTCCGAGCTTGTGTCAAAGTTGCAGGTGTTCGCTAAGTCGGACAGCCACAAAGATGTGTATGAGCTTGGGACCAGCATTTTGAAGAAGGACCCAGCTAACCTCGCAGCTCTGCAGCAGTCACTGGTCGCCCTGATAAACCTCGATCGATACCAGAGCGCAGCTGAACTGCTGGGCACGTTTCAGGAGCAGATACCCCTAGACCATGATGCCCTACTGGTTGAAAGGGCGTACATTTACTACAAGCTCGACGACCGCAACTCGCTGTCCAAGCTAGTATCTGAGGCGTCGTCCACAGCAGCCCAAAATCGCGGATTCCAGCATATACTGTCCCAGCACTATTATCGCATTGGAGAAACACGGCGAGCATATGAAGTGTATCGAAAGTTGATAGCCAATTGCCCTGAGTACGAGTATTCTGACATCAGCGTCAATGAACGTGCAGTCCTCTCCCAGTTGGAACACGAGGACCCGCTCGCGTACGCAGCGCCGCTCACCAGTGACAATGAATCGTTGTATGATCTTGTTTTCAACAACGGTATGATCAAACTAGGTCAAAAGGACTACCAGTCTGCATTGACTTCTTTTGAACAGGCTTTGGAGCTTTGTCAAATTGCTACCATGGAGCTAGAGGCAGAAGAAAGGGCTAGTGAAATCACGCCTATATACGTTCAAATAGCCTATGTCAAGCAGCTATTGGGGGATCACGACGAAGCAGAGTCTATCTTACGTGATCTTGATTTTGACGCGCTCAAAGATCTCACTTACAGACTCCTCCTAGTGAACAACCTAGCATCGCTCCAGTCGAATACGGAGGATCTCAATCCTGCACTGCTTTATCGTGAATTTGGATTCCCAAATTCGTTGGATCAAGCTAAGTCCCGCTTACTTTGGTCTCAGCAGAGAAGGTTGCAAATAACTGAATTGTTGCTTGGGTTCAAGGCAGGAAGGAACATTTCCCAGGCAGCTAAAAAACACGAGTCGCTTTATCCTGGTTCAGTCCTACCGTTAGCGATGAGCAGATTGCTGAAAGTGAAAAACTTTGATACCTGTGATTTCGAGAACCCGCAAAATGTTCGGGCTCTGTACAAGTACGCTCATGAGCACCCATCTGACGTTGCCCTCAACTTGCTATCGTCTCACTTATGTATCAAGGCCAGCAAATCCGAACTGTCAGTCATATTGTTGGAGAACGTACTTGACTACGATCCTTCTTATTTTTTGAATCCCGCTGTTTGCTGCACCTTGCTTGCCTTGTTGGACGAACTCGATAGAAAGAACTCTAGAGTGCAACTTTTGAGTTTAATATATGATAAACTAGCGGTCTCTGACATTTTCGGAACTGAAGCGCATAAATTTGCCAAGTTCATAGCGTTCCAGTTTCTGTCATTTGACGTAGAGAAGGCGAAGTCTCTCCTTTCGAAGCTAGCGGCTTCAGACTCGGAAGATGATGAACTAGTGTCGATGGTTCTTCACCCCGCAGGATCAAAACCTTTTGGAGATCTCGATGCTGCGTCCTCGGCCATAGATGTGGATGAACTCATTAGCAACGGAGTGACGCCTCTTTTAGGCTCCAAGATCAGAGGTGTGGTTGCGGCCAGAGATTCTACATCTGCGAAAGTGAAGAAATTGCCGAAGCACAAACGTGTAAGACTACCAAAAGATACATCGAGGCCCGTTGACCCTGAGAGATGGCTTCCTATGAAGGACCGCTCTTACTACAAGTCCAAAAAGGGCAAGAAGACCAAAGATACACAGGGAATAGTTGTTGATGAGGCTGTGGAGCAGTCATTGAACATATCGATGAGCTCCTCAACGTCGAAAAAGTCCTCTGCTAAGAAGGGTAAAAAGAAGGGTAAGAAATGAGAAAATAGCAACTGATCGCTGACACTTGCAAATAATGAGATAATAGCATAGTAGCTTTTATATTACAGAGCTGTGCTTTTGGGCGAACTTCTTACTAGATTAGCTTATGTAAGTAACTGCTTTCATGTGAATAGAGTGTCTTCCTCTCTTAGGTACTCGCCTATATCTCCCTGGCGATACGCGACTATCGCAGTTGGCTGCAAGTTCCGGGCCTCGATGGTTGATTTTGCGGAGACACCGAACCCTAGCGGAACATCGCTCATTGAAAATATCACGACTCCCACGTGCTCGGGGATGTCTTCGCTCATTTTACCGATGTGAGCTTTGAGGACATGGTTTCCATACAAGAAAGGCATTTCACCGTTCGGCTTGATCCAGATCTTGTATTTAGCGTACTGTGCCAGGTACTTGAGCGATGTGATCTGCAGACGGAACTTTCCTGTCTTGGTGAACTTGCCGAGGCACACGCCTAGCGACATCAGGTTTGCTCTTGCAACGGAGGTGGCGAGTTTGGCGATTTTCTCATTCACGTAGTAGACTCTGTCTTTCTGGAGTGTGAATACATGGGGGTCTTCCTTTCTGTCCACGAGAAGCGCTATATTTCGCCCTATATAGTTGGCGAGCTTCTCGAAGACTATCCTCGTCTCGTCTTCTGTGAGTGGTCTCATTTGTGGGCGCTCTGTTCCTGTTGACTTTGGGTCGTCTACAAGGGTGGAGCTTTGGACGGCTGTGTGTCAGGTATTATTAGCGTCTTTTATCTTTTCAACTCTTGGCTAGGTGAGAAGTGAGAAAAAAAATTTTCATATCACTAAGAAAAACTTTCCAGTAGTACATTATAGAGAGAGAGAGCTTGATGATGATCACAGCGATTGCTCTTGCTGGGAAGTCGTTTTCGTGGCAGCTTACTGCAGGGCACTTTTAGATGGCAGCAGAAGAGCTCAAGGCAGAAGAGACTGTTGATCATGTCGAGTCTGTGGCGGAGACTCCTGGATCCGGCGTTCAGGATTCTGGGGCCGAGGAAACCAGGGACATTGACGAGGAAGACGGCTCCAGCATCAGCAAGAACAGAAGATCCAAGTGGCTCCGCACCAGAAAGGGAGACGCGATCGGCGACACCCCTAAACGACAGCGGCTACTGGAAAAGAATCCGGACACGTGGGTATGTTTTTAAGAGGGACGCGGCGCAGGATTCAGGAGGTTTTGTTTCTGAACAGCTTTGTTTTTTGAATCCGAACCTCAGGTCCCTCGAAGAAGATCGAGACACCAGATGGGCGATTTACTAACAGCAGACTGCATCAGTCGAATTTTGAACGAGGATGGAACACCTGCGTTTACTGACGAGCCCCGGAGACCTAAGCGGAAGGTTGCCGTTATGATGGGGTACTGCGGCACTGGGTATCATGGAATGCAGATGAACCCGGGCGCCCACACGATCGAGGGCGACCTGTTTGACGCATTGGTAAAGGCCGGCGCAATCTCGAAGAACAACTCGAATGACCTCAAGAAGTCCGGATTCATGAGAGCTGCTCGTACTGATAAGGGTGTCCATGCCGCGGGAAACGTTGTGTCTCTCAAGATGATAATTGAGGACGAAGACATAGTGGAGAAGATAAACAGCCATCTTCCCGACCAGATTCGTGTCTGGGGTTACGAGAGAGTTAACAAGGCATTTGACTGCCGCAAGCTGTGCTCTTCTAGAGTGTACGAGTACCTCATGCCTACTTACTCGTTCCTTCCGCCAAAGCCTGGGAGTCCGCTTGCCAGACGTCTTTGTGAGACCGAGGCGGAGAGCCCAGGCTACGTGAGACCTGATCTACAAGGGCAGGAGTTCTGGAAGGCCTTGATGGAGAAGTATGAAACAGAAGGTATTACAGAAGATCAGCTGAACCAGGTACAGGTAGCCAACAGAGATGGGATTGCTTTGACTGTGCCGCTTCAGCTAGTGGAGGAGAAGGCCAAGAAGTTAGCGGCTGAGGCGCGCCGCAACTTCCGAATTGCACCTGAGAAGCTGCAACTAATGCGGGATGTCTTGCAACTGTACGTCGGCTCGCATAACTTTTACAACTTCACGAACGGGAAGGAGTACAAAGACGCTTCAGCCCAGCGCTTCATGAAGTCCCTGACCGTGAGCGAGCCAATTGTGGTGGAGGGGACTGAGTGGGTATCGATCAAGATCCATGGTCAATCTTTCATGCTGCACCAGATCCGGAAGATGATCGGGATGGCGACGCTGATTGTTCGCACGGGGTGTCCCAAGGAGAAGATTACCGAGGCCTTTGGGCCTTCCAAAGTGAACATTCCCAAGGCGCCGGCCCTGGGTCTTCTCCTGGAGCAGCCTGTGTACGATGGGTACAACGAGAAGCTGAAGGAGTTTGGCCACAACCCGCTGAGCTTTGCGCGCTTTGAGAAGGAGATGAACCAGTTCAAGATGAAGTACATTTACGACAAGATATATGCGGAGGAGGTGAAGGAGCACGTTTTTTCTGGGTTCTTTGGGTTCCTGGATGGCTTCTACGGCCACGAGGATGTCAGCGGGGTTCCGATTAGCCGGTATCTGACAAGCAGAGCGTCGGCTACGGACTCTGTGGCCGAGAAGAAGAGAGAGGACTGAGGGAGCATGTAAAAAAGCAAAAGAAAAAGACTTCGCCTTCCCCCCGCCCCCTTCTTTCGAATTTCCATGTGTAACATAGAATCAAGTCACAGATTACCTTACTACTATCACAGTAAATACACAGCGCTGGGTGGCGCTCGCCGCGTTGTTGCTGCTGCTGCTGCCCGGGATCTAGATCTGCGTGCGGATCTCACCACCAGGCGCGTGTGGAGGGTGGGGCGTCGCGGCAGCCATTCCAGATCGGGCTTTGTCTCCTGTTCTGATAGTTCAGGCTGGGTTGCAAGAATAGCATGATTTTTTCAACTAGCGCACACACACACCACACTGCCTGCGAGAATCATGTTACTTTTTTTTTTCCTCCCCTTATACTAGGAGGTGGGGCGGGCATATAAAAGTGAGCCCAAATCGATGGGCCCCCCTTACAGATCTGAGTGAGGAGCCTCTGTGTATCCCGCTCAGCATCATACTATCGCAAGCAAGCCACCGCTTTATAGTCATCGCATAACTAGAAACTCAAAAATGTTCGGCACTATCGTTGCTCGTCAAGCTGTCTCTCACTCCGCAAGCTCTGCTGCAAAGAGGATCGGTCCTAATCCCCTCCTCCACGAGCTCGGCGGACACGCTATGAGAATCGGAATATGGGGCGGCCTGCTCGGCGGCTTCCTCGCATGGCCCGGTGCTGTCGCCAGGGCCAACGCCAATGGTTGGTGGTCGGTGTAGGCTGCACTCGCATACCCAAACAAAATGTTTGCTGCATTATTCTTAATGATACTCTTCTTTTCTGCAAGCGATCAGATTCCGCCATAATGCGTTTATCGCAAATAATATATATAGGCTTCCGAAATGACACGTTCTCATGATTATAACCCCACGCATAGCATACAGAGCCGCTGGCTCGTAGTAACAAGCCGCACAGATGTGTGCATCTCTCACACAGTCTTTTCCCTCAGTCGTTCCGTTTCCTAGCTCCCTACTGTACTACTACTACAATAAATAAACTTTTTTTTGTGGGCCTTCCGAAAAAAGAAAACGCTAGGTCTTGCAGCTGAAAACAGACACTGCGGGTAGAAAGCTTTCTCTCTCTCTTTGTCTCTTTTTGTCTCCTGCTCTACCCTCTTAGGCTCTCTTGCATTTAGCGCGGTACACAGAGTACCCTCCATTATGTGGGTTGTCATCATCGCTGCAGCGGCGGTGCTAGCACTCATCTGCAGCACCTGCAAGTACATCATTGATGCGCTGAGGCAGGCAGACAGAAAGTACCGATTCTCTGAGGACGCATACATCATCCCCACTGCACTCTACAGGATTGCGAAGCACATATACGCCTGCTATGTGTCCAAGAAGGTCAGCCTCTGGTACCCCTTGGAGAAGTCATTTAAGCAGCATGCAAACAGCGTTGCCGTCCGTTTTGTGCGCCCCTCTGGCACGGTTGCCGGCTCTTTCGAGACAGAGGAGTTTACATACTTCGAAATGCACGACATTGTGCTGCGGCTCTCACACATCCTGGCCACTGAGTATGGCGTTGCAAACGGTCAGGTGGTGTGCGTGATGATGGCCAACAGCCCTCTGTTTGTGTTTATGTGGCTTGCCCTCTGGAACATAGGGGCGACACCTTGTCTAGTCAACTGCAATCTCGTGAAACGCCCTCTTGTGCACTCCTTGAAAGTGGTAAATGCATCAACGGTTTTTGTCGACGAGCTGCACCTGGCTCCTTCCTTTAACACAACTCTCGAAGATATCAAGGAAACCCTACCTGACCTCGCCATTGCCTATCTTGATGATGCAAAGATGCTACAGAAACTTTCAGACCCATCAATACCTAAACTTCGTGTGAACGACGCCATAAGGGATTTTGGCCGCACGTACTGGGATCCAGCAGTTCTCATATATACCAGTGGAACCACTGGATTGCCAAAAGCTGCGGTGAACTCGTGGCGTAAAGTGTTTTTTGCTAGTCATCTCTTTCCTCATGCCATGAGGATCACAAGCAAGACGAACATGTATACCGCGATGCCACTTTACCATGGAACAGCGGGTATACTGGGTATGCTTCCTGTACTTGTAATGGGAGGAACTCTGTCATTAGGAGTTAAGTTCTCTTTGTCTACGTACTGGACTCAGGTGAAATTTTGCAATGCCAATTCGATACAGTACGTTGGTGAGGTGTGTCGCTACTTGGTTGACGGGCCTGTGACTAGGAATGAAAACGAATGGTTTGGCAAGATTGTATTGGCATGTGGGAATGGTCTGCGGCCAGACATATGGGTTCGGTTCAAGCAGAGATTTGGAATCAAAGCCATTGGGGAGTTCTATGCAAGCAGCGAATCACCGTTTGCTACGACATGTTACGAGACCGACGGTGTCGGTATTGGCGCGATTCGCAACCAAGGTTGGATTGTATCGAAGGCTATGAACTGGCAGTATACGCTGGTAAAAATGCAGGATGACGACGACGGGACCATTCACAGAAACGCGCAAGGATTTTGCGAACATCCAAGCGTGAACGAGAAGGGGGAAATGATCATGCGGGTGCTGAACCCAAAGAATATTCGCGGGACATTCCCAGGGTATGTGAACGATGAGACGGCAACATACTCAAAAGTGATTCGTGACGTTTTCAGGAAGGGTGACGCCTGGGTGCGAATGGACGATCTAATGAAGATAGATGAACTTGGGTGCCTACACTTTGTAGATAGATTGGGCGACACTTATCGCTGGAAGTCCGAGAATGTGAGCACTACGGAGGTGGAGAATGAGATTCTGGCGGGCGACAATGGTATAGAGTTTTGCGTTGTGGTTGGAGCGAAGGTGCCCAACCACGAGGGCCGCTGCGGGTATGCGATAATCCAGACCGAGGACGGCAACAGCGAGGGTGCCGAGCAGAAGGCGCAGATTCTCGACACCGTCTCAGACATTGTATGGAGGGGACTGCCACACTACGCGAGACCTTGCTTTGTCCGGTTTGATGCGATCCACCTGACGGACAACCACAAAATCTCGAAGAAGGTTTTCAGAGACCCTGTTCTTCCCTCCGGTCCGGCTGGCACGCAGACGGTGTACTGGCTGAACAGCAAGACTAGACGATACGAGCCATTAACGGGGGACATCTACTCTGGGATTACTAGTGGTGCCATACGGATATAGACGGTGAAGAGAGAAAGACCGGGAGGGTGTTTTGTCTGTTCGCGTGTGTATATTGTGTATATCCTTTTAGATCAATCTGGCTATTAGGCGATAGCACACCCGTTTTTTGTCTGTTTTAGGGCTATTCCCATTTAAGGCTCGATGCTGGTGGGTGAATAATAAATGTGTCACTCCAGAAAAAAATGGTGCTACTGGAAAAAATACACATACAAAAAAACTTGAAAGAAAAAACAAAAAAGAGAAAAATTTGATCAGAATATTTCTATATTATCTATATTTCACTTCTTTTAGCCTTTATAGACCTTCGCAAAGCATTGGTGTCATTGCGATCTAAACACTTTGTAGCTTTCCGCTGCTGATCAAGAACGCTAGAAGAACAGAGCTGCTCTGAGAGAAACAAGAGACAATGCCGGTACGTATTTTTTTCCAACACTTTTAGCCATCCAAGAGGACCCAAAAAGATTTAAAGGAAGGGGAGAGGAAGTTTCTTCTTTTACAGTGTGTGGTTTTTTTTGTCACTGTCAAGCTGCTGCTGAGATGCGCACTATAGGGCGAGCCAGCCATGCTGACAGTCCTGGGAGGCGGAAGGGCATGGCTAGCAAGCTGTTACGCACGGCAGCCGTCTGTTCAAGCCCGCCAATATTCTTGTCGGCTTAGGACTGGCTTGCTGGCTGACTGACTCATGCACGATAAAATAAATCTTTTTCTTGTGCGTGTGTGTGTTTGTGTGTTCTCTCTGTGTACCAGTTAAGGCGCGATGACATAAGCATTCCACTTTTTTGGAGTGCGATCAGAATTTTGTTTATGAGCAACAAGGGGAAACAGGGAGCAAAAAAAGCGACAAGGTAGTTGGTGTTCTGTCGTACACTCACGCTAGACTTGTGGCCGTATAACTTGGTGTTTCCGCTGTTCCTGCTGGTTTTCTTTTGTCCAGTAGAAATTGCTACACACACCTCCCTTTCGACATCCTGGCCAATTTTTTCCCCTTGATAGCATCAGCGCGGCCCCCTTTTTTTTCTGTGCTGTTGTATCGTGCCCTCCCTTTTTTTCTCTCACTTTTGGCCTCCGGTCTGGCTTCTCAAATACAACAGAGTTATCTAACTAACACCACAAATCCGTTAGGTTCCCGTTGCTAGTCATAAAATGTTCATGGAAAACCCGCATGTGGGCGACAGATCAAGACTGGAAGACTGGAGAATTAGAGGTTACAACCCGCTGACACCTCCTGATCTTCTGCAACACGAGTTCCCTCTCACTCCAAAGTCGGAGAAAAACATCATACAAGGAAGAGAGCAGGCTTGCGATATTCTCAACGGCAAGGATGACAGACTTCTCATCGTTGTAGGCCCTTGCTCGATTCACGACCCACAGGCCGCCATCGACTACTGTGAGAGACTCGCAGAGGTGAGCGCACAAGTGAAAGGCGAACTCCACATTGTCATGAGGGCGTACTTGGAAAAGCCTAGAACAACTGTGGGATGGAAGGGTCTAATCAATGATCCAGATATTGATGGGTCTTTCAACATTAACAAGGGACTAAGAATCTCGAGAGAATTGTTCGTGAAGCTGACCGAGAAGCTTCCAATAGCCGGAGAAATGCTCGATACTATTTCTCCACAGTTCTTGAGCGATCTTTTCTCCGTCGGTGCCATTGGAGCGAGAACCACCGAGTCTCAACTGCATAGAGAACTGGCTTCCGGACTCTCATTCCCAGTTGGTTTCAAAAATGGAACCGATGGTTCTCTTGGAGTTGCTGTGGATGCCATGAGAGCGGCGGCGCATCCTCATCACTTCCTCTCTGTGACAAAGCCAGGCGTAGTTGCCATTGTTGGAACAGAGGGTAATCAGGATACTTTTGTTATCTTGAGAGGTGGTAAAAAGGGCACAAACTACGACGAGAAAAGCGTTGCTGAGGCGACTGAAGCACTCACAAAAGCGAACATCTTACAATCAAGGGAATCCCGTATTATGGTTGACTGCTCTCACGGAAACTCAAGTAAGGATCACAGAAATCAGCCTAAGGTTGCAGCAGAGGTTGCCAGACAAATTAGAAACGGAAACACAGCGATCTGTGGTTTGATGATAGAAAGTAATATCGCTGAGGGAAGACAAGATGTTCCAGGTGCTGAACAAGGCGGTAAATCTGCTCTCAAGTATGGGTGTTCCATTACCGATGCCTGCATAAACTTTGAAGATACTGTTGAGGTTCTCAAAAACTTGGCTGATGCTGTTAAGGAAAGAAGACATTCAAAATGAAGAAGTATTTACAGAAAAGTTAGTTATTTGTATTTAGTTATGGTGATTAACATCGAACACACCGGAATCAATTGATAAAATTAAAGTACATTACTCAGTAGTCTGGAAGCGATCCGAACCCCTAATGATATCTGTTTCTCCTGGGTTGCAAAATCTTCCATTGTTAGCTCGGTGGCATGTGTACAGAGGTTCTTCACTTCATGCTTCATCTTGGCCTTTAAAGTTGGAGCCTTGGTGATGACAACTGCATTGGTCTCTAGATCCAAGGAGTATGCACGGCTGGTATAGTTGGAAGATCCCACAACAGTGATACTAGGCTCTTCTTCTTCAGGGAGCGAGATCCAAATCCCCTTAGCGTGGTACGACCATCCAGTTTTGGTGTTGACAATTCCATTTTTCCACTCCAGCAGCTTTATATGATCTGAATGTTGATGGTGCTCGACCTGGCTCAGGAACCGTTTTGCTTTATACAAGTATGCCTCCGGCAAATAATATGAGATTCCCTTGGACCGATAGAACGAGTTTGCTTCTGGTGCAGCTGTTATGACAAGCCCCGTGGCTAGTGACTCGCATAATTTAGCTCTGATGTCGGGATGAACATTAAAGTATCCTGCAGTGAACGCCCATGAGACATTTTTGTCATTGAAGAAAGTGAGGAGTCTGAGGATAGCCTGCTTTTCTGTCGAGTAGTCCGGGTCTAACAGGGGCACAAAAGAGGAAACTGGGTACACAATTGTGTCTGTTTCACTCTCGGGCTCCTGACACCTCTCACCGTGCTGCTTAAGAATTGGAAGCAAAAGCTTTGTAGAATCACGCACAAAAAGTTCCGGGTTTAGATGGGGTTCTGATGACTTGTTAGAGGAAGGCCAATCCAGCTCAAAGGCTGGTTCACCCTCACGCCAAAGTATCTGGTAACTAATAGAGGAAACAGCGGCTTGCACCCTGTAGTAGTAGTTGGTGATATCGGCCGACTTGAAAATATAGTATCTATCTTGTCTATTAGTGAAGTAGTCCTGCGAGAGATTGGCACCTGTGAGGATTACTTCGTCGTCTATACCGTAAATCTTCATATGCTGGAGGCCCCACCCCTCATTAATGCGTTTGGGTACAATGGACTTGGTGATGCCGCGCAAATTCGGTGTGTGATAGAGCCTAATGTTGACTCTTTTACTTCCGTACTTTTTCACCAATGTAGACACAATACTGGCCGGACATCTTTCTGGGGCCTCACGTGTGGAGCGCAGATGGTCCATAAGAATATCCAACTTGAGCTGGGGGTTGTTCTCAAGGGAGTCACTGATGCAGTCAACTAGCTCCTGCTGTGACTTGCCGATGTACAAGGAGGAGAGGAAGATCCGATGTTTGGCATTGGCGATCTTGTGCTTGAGGGAAGCGTAGAAGTCTGTCGGGTTGTTGAGAATCTCTAGGTCACTGCTGTCTATGGAGTAACGCGGGGCAATCGCGTCAAGCTGTTGGATTGCCGCCCTCAGGTTCGGGTGAAACGAATCGTAGTTCTTCAACATGAGATTGTCCACCTTGATTGTCGATATCTGGCGGACCTGTTTCTTGATGCCCGACAAGTAGTGTGTCAGACTAACTGCTGCGGACTGCCAGAACATGTAGATCCCTGCGAGAAGAAACCCCTGGCCAACAAGTGTACCTTCAGGAAGATGGACAAGTGCCAAAGAAAGACAACTACCTGCTCCGTTGCAGAACAGCCAGGACACGATGGATGGGGGGAGAGAGGGAATCACGCATAGTTAAGAGACTGGGTATAGGGGTAAAGCACCTTGATGAGTTTTTCCACCGCCGGAGAGGGGAATCCAACAGTGTACGGATGCATCACAAGACCTTAGTCACTGCCACTTTATTTTATTTTACTTTTTTTTTTTTCAGTTCCCATCCAGGCTATCGTTCCCATTAAGCATATGGAAGAGCGTAGGGAGCTCAGCTATATTAGGTCTATAAGTGTGGGGAAGCTGTAGAGCTTGCGAGGCTGATTTTGAACACTGGCTGACTGCCATATTTTGTGACGGGCCACTGAAGCAGACAGCTAGTGGGTGTATGCTTATACCCAGAGTGCGTTGGATATCGAGATTGCGCGCAAGAGTTGATATGGCCCGCATAGGTTTGTCCCCGGAGCCAGATGAGCGTCCAAAGAAGGTGCAGAAAACTGGAAGCGGCGGGGCCGCGGCGCTCATGGATAAGAATGGCTTTAAGCTGAAGCAGATCTACGTTGACGCAACCAGCATGTCTGCCTACGATAGGCTGGGAGGCAAGGAAAATGCAGACAACCTTGCCGATCTGCCCCAGAACAAAACCATGCGAGAGGAGGAAGATGACGACGCCCAGTACGAGATCGATGGCCCGCTGCGCCGCGTGAAACCATACTACTTTACCTACATGACACACTGCAAGGAGAGATGGAGAGACAGGAAGCTGCTGGACGTGTTTACAAGTGAGTTCAGACTTTACCCCGAGTCCTACTACGTGAATGCGCTCAAAGAGGGGAAAGTGACTCTCAACAATAAAGTGGCCGGACTGGACTCCATAGTGAGAAATGGAGACCTCATTTCTCACCGTATGTTGCGACACGAACCCCCTGTCAGCTCACGTCCGATTCGCATAATACACCAGGATGACGAACTTGTCGTTATCGACAAGCCTTCTGGCATCCCCGTGCATCCCACTGGCAGATACCGGCACAACACTGTTACCTTCATTCTCGAGAGGGAGTTTGGTATCAAGGCCCATCCTTGCAATCGTCTTGACCGGCTGACCAGTGGGCTCATGTTTTTAGGAAGGACTGCAAAGGGCGCAGAGAAAATGGTGAAGCAGATGAGGGAGCGGGAGGTTACGAAGAAGTATATTGCCAAAGTGGTGGGCAAGTTTCCAGCGGGAGGCGAGATCATTGTAGATGAGCCGCTTCTCACGATGGACCCTCGGCTGTCATTCAATGTTGTTGACAAGGAAAAGGGAAAGCCAGCCAAGACTGTCTTCCGGCGTTTGGCCTTTGACGGCGAGACGAGCCTTGTTCTGTGCAAACCGCTGACGGGCAGAACTCACCAGATTCGTGTGCACCTACAGTTTCTGGGGCACCCGATTGTGAACGATCCGCTATACTCCTCGCCTAAAATCTGGGGCGAAAACCTTGGCGCGCAGGGGGAGTTTGACATGGAGAAAGTCATGTCCGAGTTAGCGAAGGTAGGGAAAGTTACTTCTGCTACGAGCTGGTTGAATCCTGATGCTCAGGGAGAGGTCCAGCTTTCAGGGCAGGTGTGCGAGGAAGATGGCGCGCCTCTGTACTCAGACCCGGGGCCTAACGACTTGGATCTTTGCCTGCATGCATTCAAATACGAGTCCAGCAACGCTGATGGCTGGAGCTATGAGGCGGGTCTGCCAGACTGGGCTCTTGAGCAGCAGCGGAAATTTATGTCGATGGCGTTAGACCTGGCTCGCCAGAGCGAGCCAACGGAAACAGCTTTTTGTGTGGGTTCTGTACTTGTGCACGACGGAGAGGTGATAAGCACGGGCTTTTCGCGCGAGCTTCCTGGGAACACACATGCTGAGCAATGCTGCCTGGAAAAGTGTTTCACGAGCAGGGGTGCGCGGGAGTTGCCGCTGGGCTGCGAGATCTATGCTACGATGGAACCGTGCAGCGAGCGGCTGAGCGGGGCGCTGCCATGCGTGGACCGGATCCTTGAGTTTCGGAAGGAGATCAGCACGTGCTATGTTGGTGTGATGGAGCCGGGTATCTTCGTGAAGAACAATGTGTCGTACACCCGTCTTGAGAACGGCGGCGTGAGCTACCTGCTTGTGCCTGGGTTTGAGGAGGAGTGTCTGGCGGTGGCTAAGAAGGGCCACCCAGAGTAACAGCGGGCTGGGAGCGTAGTACAGCGCTTCCCGCCGCTCAGTTTTTGCACTACATCTGCAACCCCTCACCTGCCCCACCTCTCGTCGTCCTTCCCCTCCGTGCCTGCGGAGACGGATAGTCTACACGAGTTGTGTAGGGAAGAAGTTTCGCGAAAGTTTAGGCCGGAATAGAAAAAATAGAGACAACCGAGAAAGTTATCACTGTGTTTTAAAGACTAATAATTATAATAATAACCGTAGAGGTGCACTCACTGGAGGCTTTTGCATCGTATATAGAGGAGGGCGGTAGAGAGCGCGAGAGAGGGATGGGCTGCTGCTAGAGATGGATGTAGACGCCATGGTAGACGTATGCAAAGAGTGCCATGACATTGTGCGCGACTTTCTGGAGCTCAAGGTGCCCTACACCGAGGCCCACAGAAGTGCGGGCAGCGGGCTAAGACCATTTCCCGCTTTCCACAACGACCAAAAGCTCCACCGGAGCACGCAGCAGCAGGTGACTCAGACTCTAAAGGTGTTCATGGAGGCGCTTGACCGGTATACACTGGCAGAGCTCTCCATCAGCTATAACGGCGGCAAGGACTGCCTCGTCATGCTCGTCGTGTACCTTGCGGCCATATACACCAAGTTCGGAAACAGCATGGACACTCTGGCGCAGCTGAAATCGCAGCGGATAAACTCCGTCTACATCAACAGCGAGGCAATATTTGCCGAACAGGAGGAGTTTCTGACGCAGTCTGTGAAAAAGTACCAGCTTTCCTTCACCAAGATCAAAGACACGATGAAGAGCGGGTTCCGGAGCTATCTCAGCCAGTTTCCTAGTGTCCGGGCAATCATCGTCGGAATACGCAGAATAGATCCCTACGGCGCAGACTTGAACTACGTTCAGCGGACTGACCACGGGTGGCCAGACTTCATGCGCATCAATCCGGTGCTGGACTGGACCTACTGCGAGATATGGTACTTCCTAAAGGCTACCAACGTCGAGTACTGCCATCTCTACGACCGCGGTTACACCTCGCTGGGCGGGCTGAATAGCACGCTGCGCAACCCGCTACTCAAGAACGATGGGACATACCTCCCAGCCTACATGCTCGATGACGACACGCACGAACGCCTTAGCAGGACCTCGGATGGGCCTGCGTCCGCTCGCCGCTCCTCGCTCTCCAATATCTCCTCACTGGCGTCTGCTCAGGGCAGAGTAACTCAGGAGCTCCGCAAGTCGGAGGAGGTGTGTGTTGAGGATAAGACGTGACTGCTAAGGTTTTGTAGTGCGCCGCGAATGGTTCGCGAGTTCACGTACTGTATGCGCCCCCCCGTCATCCCAATAACTGAATATATATATATATATATATATATATATATATATATCTTTAGTGTAAGGCCATGGAAAAAAAAAGTCTCCTGGTGAGGCATTAAAGTTAAGCAAGTGCGTAGCTCTAGATGGAGATTGGGAGAGCTGACGACTGATAAAAAGAGACATGCTGGGGGACGAAAGCTCAAGTATTTGGGAGGTGACAGACTCTTCATTTAAGCTGGTCTTAACGACCGACTCTCTCAACGCCCAGCCGTTGCTGGATTTTGTGCGATCCCCCAAAGCTGGTGCAATAGTTCTATTTGAAGGCACGACCAGAGACTCCTTTCAAAACAAGACAGTGGTGTCACTCTCCTACGAGGCACACACAACATTGGCACTGAAAACGTTTAGACGTATTGCCGAGGCCGCTCAGTGTAAGTTTGGTGGGCCCAACACTATACACAGTATCGCAATTATACATAGGCTGGAAGCTGTGCCCATAGCGGAGGCCTCGGTGATGATCGCAGTGAGCGCAGTACATCGTAAAGAGGCTTGGCAGTGTGCCGAGTGGGTGTTGGACTCAGTCAAAGAAAAGGCAGAAATTTGGAAGAAGGAACTGTACAAAGATGGAGATGCAGTCTGGAAAGAAAACGAGAACTCGAACGTATTGAGCTGAACAATTATGTATATGGAGAAGCTTTTATGCCATTTAATCTATTTACAGAGGAACGCCTGTTTTGGCCGGTAAACTGTTTCCACCCGTCTTGTGGTGTAGTTCATACGGTGGACAACAGTGGCCGATTTATCCTTGCTATTGCTGACCAGCTCTTTATTCTCGGGTAGAGTAGGCTTTAGGAATGTTCTCTTGAGGCGCAACTGTTGCTTGAGAGAAAAACAGTTTTCGGAACTGGCAATGATTGCCAGTACTTGATCTTTCACCTCCCTCGATACAGGCACACCAGGAACAACTAGGCTCTTGATTGCAGCCAGACTAGAAGCCTGGTTTTGTGAAATCTGCTCAGGGGCTTGATTCTTGCATAGCTGGAACTTTGCGTCAAACATAAGCGCATCATCCACACTGACAGCAAATTCCTTATACTTCGCGCAAACAATCTCGTATTCAGATTCTGATATTTCGCCCCTACTGAGTTGAAGCTTAGCGTCATAAAGGTAGTTGTAAGTCGCATAGAAGCGTGCGTCTTCAAGAGACTTACCCCCTCTCAAGAAACCGTCAATGGCTACCAACCTACTAGCAACATGATCAACTTCTGCGTCAGAAGAAAGACTTGGAGCCAGTCCAGGGATCTGTTGTTTGAAAACTTGATGCTTACTCAAGCGGTTCGCCTCTCTTTTTTGCTGAGCCTCCAGCAACTCTGGAAGACGCAAAGACTCTTTTCTAGACATGTACTCTCTCTCAGCTTCAGCAACATATGGGTTCTTGACGACTCTTCTGCCAAATCGTCTCACTGTCGGATCAAAGTGATTGTGAGGAAGTCGGTCCTCTCGATTGAAGACCACTCCGATGAACTTTCTTTTTGGGTGGAATGGGTCCAAGTAGTATCTAATGAAACCTGGTTCCAGGGCAAACAAAGTGTGATCACGACCGATCCCGACGTTTTCGCCTGGATACCACTTTGTACCTCTTTGTCGAAGGATGATCTGTCCAGTTTTCACTGCCTCACCCTCGTGCTTCTTAGGCCCGAGTCTTCTACCTGCCGAGTCCTTCATGTGCGTTTTGGAGCCGGCAGCTCTTTTTGTGGCTGTTCTGATTTGTTGCCATGCCGTTGTTCCTGAAGCGAACAGAGGACGTGCAAGGCCATCACCAACTGCTCTGTAAATCAGGATATCTATACCAAACATCATTGTCTAGAAGGCTCTGCAGGCTCAGAGACTCATCGCTAACGCCCCTTGAGGTGCTTTTCCATTTATACTAGCTTATTCATAATGATCGTTGAAAACGTCGTCATAAAATTTTTTCGACTTTTTCAAGAGTTCAGTGACGCGTCGATCGACTAATGTGTAGCTTGAATGGTTTCTCATTTGAGAATATAGTTCAGATGAATTGAACTTGATTAATAAAACAAGAACCATCTTTGCGATCTCTATTTCAGGTGCCAGGCCTTCAATACTTCAATGGATGGGAGTTGGGATGTGGTCATTTCCTCTCTGCAGGATGTGTGTAACGTAAATGAAACAGCGACGCTTGATGCCTTAGATCTGGATCAAGAAGCAGGCGAGGACGAGCTGGCTCAACAGAGAGAAACACTTCTCAAACACAGAGAGAACCTCGAGAAGAGCAAGCGCATGTTAGACTCCGCAATACAGAACGTTCAGAAGTTGCTGCATAGCCCTAATTCGGGAGTAATTAAGGCAGAAACAGGGAAAACTATCGAAGATGGGTTTGATTCTCTAGGCTCCGGGGAGGACATAGCGCTGTCGAAACGAACCAAAGTCCGCGTGGGTCAACGCACGTTTCGATCTTTCCACGAGTCTCCCTATAATCCTTCTGGTCCCCTTATTGTAGGCTCAGAAGTTGCGTTTAGGCCAAGGCAGAGAAATGCGGAATGGATTCAGTGTCAACTAATCAAAATTGTAAACGAGTTCAAGTTCGAAGTGAAGGACCCCGAGCCGGACGATCATAACCCACACGGACAGGTATTCAAATGTACATGGAAAGAGATAATACTGATACCAGGTCGCGATCAGCTTTCTGCCTTGAAGAATTATCCTGTAGGAACTAAAGTGCTGGCTCGCTACCCTGAGACCACTACTTTTTACGCTGCGGAGGTTATTGGAGCTAAAAAGGACGGGAGATGTCGTCTTATTTTTGAAGGCGAGGAAGAAGAAGGCAAAGAGACAGATGTAGAACGGCGACTTGTTCTTCCGCATCCAGGTTAAAGTTTTAGATAGCTGCTTGGCAGTCTGTAATATAACAAAGATTAATAATTTGTTGACTACGTGGGCCTTCATTTATACAGAGTATAGTGAAGTGTTCCCAATGTCATTCCAATCAACAACTTTAAAAAAGCCAACATATGGCAAGAAAGCTATTGATCGCGCTTGCAAACCTTGAAAGGGTATTAAATAGATCATGACCGCTTTGTTTCTTTGAAACACTAGGTTAGAAATGAAATGCTCATCTTTTCCCTGTCTTTTCTCGCCTCGGCCTCTTTATCGACAGACTGCTGTACGTTCGGTGGCTTTCCAAAACTGAATTCCTTCCGGAAAAGGTCTGGCTTTTTATTTCCCGTGATTGCTGGGGCAGAAGATGGATGTGATGCCAGCGCTGCATTCTGAACAGCGGCCTGACCGGTTGTTGATAATCCGCTCAGCAACTGCTGGTGACTGTTGCTGTTATTATTGAGGAAGTGTGGCGACGATGCCCCAGAAATGGAGAGACGTGGAGCCAAGGATGATCGCCGCGAAGCAGATGATGTTACATCGCTCAAATGGGTAAGTGGAGTGAAATCTGTCGAAGCGATTGACGAATTTCTAGATGAAAGCCTGGAGAGCGGCGAACCTAGGTATGGCGATGAAGCACCAGACAATGACCCTGATCTGTTGTAAGGCGTGGTGCCATAAGGTGTGCTGTAAGGCGTCATACCGTAGGAGGAGTGGTCAACTGCAGCTGAATGCCTGCGTGCTAGCGGACCGGAATATGCGTCCTCCGGAAACTTTCGCTTGCCGAGCGATGGCAGCAGATCAAATGACGCTGTTCTAAGGTCTGCAGAGGTGCTGCGGCGAGATCCTATGGCGTGAAGAGCTGGAGAGTGATGAGGAGGCAACGGCAACGTTGGCGCGTACCGTCCGGGAAGGACATGGGACTGGTTCGAGTCGGGTCCAAATATTGCGACATTGAACTGCACAGCAGGAGGCTTAGAGGACACAGGCATGCCGTGGCTCTGTGAGGAGTCCATACTGAGGGGCGGTGTATGCGTGGTTGCAACTGCGTCGGTGGGCAGCTGTGGGTGCTGCTTAGTGCCTTGGTTTGACGGGCCGGGGAGCCCCTGGGTGGAGGCACGCTTCCTGCGGTTTGCGCCGCCGTTCCACCAGTTTTTCACAGCGTTATCGCTGCGGCCGTTCAGGTGGCGTGCGATCTCTGCCCAGCGCTTGCCATAGCGTTCGACGAGGTCCTCGATGTAGCGGCCCTCCTCTGCTGTGATGGGTGTGCGGTTGAGGGAGGGCTTGAGGTTCTGGTGGAAGCGCTCTCGCGCCTGCTTGGCGGTGCGGGTCTGCAGCACCTGGGAGATCTTGACCCAGTTGAGGTTCTTTTCGCCGCCAAAGAGCTGCACGAGCTCAAGCAGCTTGCGGTCTTCCTCTGGCGACCACGGTCCTCGTCTCAGGCGGTTTGAGGGCGGCGCGGACGCGGGAGCGATGCCTGCGACACTGTCGCCGCGGCTTCCATCCGTGCTGTCCTCGGAGTGGTCACTCTGCACCAGCTCTCGAGCGGGTGCCTCTGTGTCCGTCATATATGTGAGTTTGTCTTTGCGTGCGTGTACGTGAGTGTGCGTGAGTTTTAGTGAGCGGGAGGCGGGGGTCTTATTCCTCTGTGGTGAGTGGGGGTCAAATGGAGCGGTCTTGCGCATAGAAAAGATGAACACACTCTCTGTCTCTCTGTCTCTCTGTCTCTCCTTTTTTTCCTTTCTCCCTGTGTCTCTGTTTCTCTCTTACTCGCACTGCTCGCTCGCTGTGTCTCTTTCTTTCCCTTACAGTGTGCCTAGTCGATTTTTTTTCTTCCCTTTTTTGCGAAAACCATAATTCGTAGGCCCTTATTGTTTATTGGGAGAGTGGAAAATTCGTTCCGTTGCCGCTTGCCGCTGCTCCAAAAGGCCCGCCCGGCGCTGGCCGCCCTGCCTGGCTGCGCTGCGGTTTTTCCGGGCGAGCGAAGCGAAAAACGGCAACTGCGCCGCATAATCCTCCAGCACGCGCTGTTCCGTAGTGGGAGAAGTGGAAGAAGGGGCTGACGGACGGCCGCTTTCGCTTGGCCCCCCCCGCTTGCCCGCCCGCAAGAATATTAACACACCGTGCGGCAGCCCTCTGCGTAGCATTCGCCGCCGCCGCCGTAGTCGCAGCAGCAGCAGCAGCAGTAGCAGTAGCAAAGGCGGTCTGAGCCTGTTCCGGGCTCGCTCTCATCCCTTCCTCCCGCGCCACTTTTCCGCCCCAGAGTGCCCCCCGCCCCTCCGTTTGCCACTTGCTTCTCGCTTGCTACGGGTGTCCTTACCTTTCCCCTATCGCACTCTCACCAACCTACCTCGGGCCAAGCAGGGAGGGAGGGGGGGAGGATCATCCCTTTTGCAAGCCCCACATAATGCTTGCAGTGCAAGGATGTGTCAAGAAGCAACGGTAATTGCTTTTACAATAGCGAAGAAAACTTTTATTTTTCTCCCTCCTGCTCTGCATTGTGTGCAGTAATAGCGTTTACTTCCCTTTCGGGTGCAATCAAAGGAGGTGGGACATATTCAACAATACAACAACAACAGACCAAGCAAACTCCAGACCGACGGATTCCACTCTGATCCAGCACAGCACCCGTTTGCCGGGATTCAAAGAAAGGGGGAAGTGGTAGCGACCGGCAACGGCAATGGCAACGGCCGGCACAAAAACCACCAGCAAAAACCCCCTAAACAGCAGAATCAACAAACATGCAAAAAATCAACCCAAACTCCACCTTCGCCCACACAAAGCCATTCGTTCGTCCTTTCACACCATAGCCCTGAAGTCACGTGTGTGTTTGCACGTGCCAGATTTTTTCTGCTTCTGCTGCTTCTTAGAGTAGTCGTCTTCCTCGCCCTGCTGTTGCTCTCTCCGTCTCGCCCGCAGATCCCGTACGTAGACTATAAATGAACCCACACAGACAACTACGAGAAACGTGAATGCGCACCACATCATCGCTGCAGCACGTCCGCCCTTCTTGCCCTTTATGATTGTCAGAGAGCTCTCCTCTGTCAGAACCACACCAGCCTTGTACGCGACATGGGCCCACATTGCACCAACCCCCCACAGCACACTGGCTGCCCCGCTCACGCATAGACTTATCATGTAACTTATTCGCCGGAATGGCAGCAGCGGAAATGCCCCGTATACTTGGCTCACCAGCACAACAAGGTTCAAAGCTAAGGTAGCCATTAGCACATACGGCTTCATTACCTCGTTCCCAAATTTTGCTCCAAGCTCCACAAGGTTCAGAGACGTAGTGCTTGTGTTAGAGCCTGTGCTGTACAGAGAAACACCAGGGTAGTCCTCTGTTATTGTGCTCTCGTCAGGTATGCTGCCGCAAGCCATCGAGTTCCCGGACTCAATGCACATACCCATAAAGCCTACTCTTACCTTCATGTCGCTAGAACTCGAGCTGTTTGACGAGGCATATGCCGCGTCGATCATATCATACATGGAAGAGCTTTGGTTAAATGAATATTCAATTAGATAGACATCTGAATAAGACGATTTTGTGTTTGTGCATCCAACTAGAAGGTAAGCGAGCAAGAACACATTCACGAAAAGAAGCACAGACATCCCAACTTTGGGGAGCTTCACCAGGAGGCTTACCCCTGAGAAGAAAAACATGTTGCCTGACACATAATGCACCTTCAGAAGTCAGACCTCTAGATACATGTCTCGACAATCCTTATATATACTCCTACCCCAGTCTAGTCGAGCTGTTTCTTTGAATCAACTCTGTTTCATACTCCAACAGCGGTGTTTTATTCCCTATCACAAATACTGCCAAATTGAGACATAGTTGAAGCAATAGTGAAAAATATCATATATCCATGTCACCACCTATACATGCCCACTTTAGACTCCAGCCAAATGAGTTTTGCTCAAAGTTCCAGAACCATTTTGAGGTGTATAGACAACTGTAGAGGTTACTTTGACTGAAAGAGGTGCCTGGCCATTCAAGAGGCCATACTAAAATCTTCCCCGTCACTCCAGAAAGTAAAAAAAGCATTGTGTTCTCTGCCTGATACGAATTCGTTCCGGATTCGGGCCCTTTCCTGTGACCATTAAAGTATGTCATATAAGGGCATAAAGATCGAACAGTATCTCACATAGAAATGATAACGCAGCCCTCCCGGCAAATCACTTCAAACTCTTGGTCAATTGTAGAGTTCCTTTCTCTTTTTGGCCAATCACTGACTGGTGTACAGATGTGCATACTGTATAAATTCGAATCTAAGCTCAGCTTTTGGTTATTTCACATTCACATCTTCGTCTTGCACCAAAGATAACGATGCCTCTCCTGCTCGTATGCGCTCAGCTCCTGCACAAAGACACAGTAAAGTTTGCACGTCAAATACACTCCAAAACAAAGCTGCTGAAGTATGATATATTTGAATCTTTTAAAGAGTGTCGAAGCCAGATACCACCCGTCATCTTTCTGCACGGCTTGTTAGGAAATCGCAAGAATAACCGTACGGCGTCCAGACACCTTAGCAAGGAACTCAATACGCCATTCATTGTCCCAGATTTACGGAATCATGGCGAGTCTTTTCATCTCAGGCCTCACAACTACGAAGCAATGTCAAACGATATTGTACATCTCATTGACCATATCCAACAGGAGCGCCCAGATCTCTTTTTCGACAAACTCGAGTATGTGGTTATGGGACACTCTATGGGTGGAAAGGTAGCACTAATACATGGCTTACGCTATCCCGAGCGTGTGAAATCTGTGATAAGCATAGACAACGTGCCCTATGCGAATCCTGCTACAAGTTTTGGGGAATTTGAAAAGTTCCATATTTATCTCAACTTTATGACAAAGATATTTTCAAGCGGCACCTATAAAAAGATAGGAGAGATTGACGCACTGCTTGCTGCGGTTGAGAAGAGTCCTTCTGTTCGAAAATTCTTACTTAGCAATCTTGCAAGAGATTCCAACACTTCGTTACTCAAGCCTAAGATACCTTTGGACTTGATAAACTTGTCGATCGAGAATCTGATAGACTTTCATCTCGAATCTGTGGAAGTTGATGATCTCATACCGTATGAACAGCCTTTTCTATTGATACGGGCTACAAAGAGCAATTTCGTCGGCCCAAACATTCTTCATGACCAGCTACGTCAACGCTTTCCAAAGTTTACTTTGCAGGATATTGACTGTGGCCACTGGGTGGTTACTGAATGTCAAGATCGATTTGTATATATAGTCGCGAACTGGCTAAAACAGCAGTTTCCAGACGCTACTGACCTCTGAGACTCGTTGCCGGATAAAATCAGTCTCGCTTCCGAAAAGAGCTTCCAAAAAAAGGAATTTTTTGATGCTGATAAAATTTGCGGTTGATCGAACTTTTTGCTTGTGATGTTTAAAAAGATACCAGTGTTGAACTGTGTTTCTTTCCGCCCATTTCGCCAAAAGAAACATTTAACGCATTCGACCAACAGTTGCAAAGCTGCTATTCAGCAATCATAGAGACGTTCTGTACAGTTTTTTGTGGCCGACGTTAGTATTCAGAGTGACGATGGAAAACATAAACTCTTGGCGAACAACTGCTTAGTCTATTTTGCCGATTTCTGCCTATGTCGCAATCTGGGACGTTAGACAATCACGACCAAGCCGCCCAAGAGGGTGTAATAAACCCTGGCAACCATGTTTCTGTGGACACAGACCCTAATGAGTTGGTCTCTGTTTATTCAGGGCTCTCAGCTGAGTCTCGTTCTAAGAATGGCGACTCAGATTTTCGTCGAGAGCCAGTCCCGCTGACACAAGAAGCACATGCTTTCAGAAATTCTGAACCCGACAACAATCAACTAGGGCGGATAGGAACAAATATCAGTCGCGTCTCAACATTTAAGTTTGACAAGAACAAAGTTGTGCCACGCTCGCAGCGGCGCGGGTTGCTGGCAACAGTTTGTGTCATACCTGAATACGACAATCCACGAGAGTTGCCTTCAAATATTAAGCATATTATCGTGTTTGTAGTTGCCCTCTGCGCCATGATTGGGCCAATGGGAACTTCTATCCTTCTTCCTGCTACGAATGACATATGTGATGACCTTGATACAACAGTTTCTATTGTGAACATTTCAATTGGTATTTATTTAGTTACCTTGGGGGTCTTACCCATATGGTGGTCAAGTTTCAGTGAAAGACATGGCCGACGATCTATTTATATTATAAGCTTTTTGCTATACTTTTGCTTCACAATTGGATGCGCTTTGGCAAAAACTATAGGTATGCTCATTGGATTTAGAGTCTTGTCCGGTGGCTGTGCCGCTAGTGTCCAGGCTGTTGGTGCTGGAACCATCTCCGACTTGTATCCAATACACAAAAGAGGGGCAGCAATGGGAATGTTTTACCTAGGCCCTTTAGCCGCACCGCTTCTGGCCCCCATTGTTGGAGGTGCCATCAACATGAAGAAATCATTTGGATGGAGAGGTACGCAATGGTTTCTGGTAATTTTTGCTGGCGCTTTGGTTATATTTATTGCAGTACTTTTACCTGAGACACTAAGAAAACAGGATAACCGAGAAGCTATACGCCAGATTTTGCGTGAACGACTTAAAAGGACCACCCCTCAGGATGAGGAAAACTCAGACTCGCATAATGATGCCGAGCCGGCAGACTCAGCTTCAGAAAAGCGTTCTCCCGCTGAACGAGAGAATGAAACAATTGATTTGATCTTGAACAGGCTATCACGACAGCCATCCACAATTGCGGAGGATCTGGATGATGATCAACCAATTGATACAGTTACTCCTATAGGACGAATAACAACTGCGCCTGACGAGTTGAGAAGAACCGAGTTGAAAAAACTTACATTTGAGGTTGAGAAGGATATAGCTGAATCTAAGAATGGCACAGTGTGGAGCAAAATCAAATTTTTTGTCAGCATATATGGTTATGGCCCCTTGAAGTCGCTGGTTTTCTTGAAATACCCCCCAGTATCTCTGGCGATCTTATATTCAGCCCCTTGTTTTGCAGTTCTCTACATTGTGAACATGTCCATTACCTACTGCTATGAGCGTGATCCTTACAACTTCAACTCGCTACTGGTTGGTTTGATGTATATTCCCAACTCAGTCACTTATTTTATTGCCTCTATTTGGGGTGGGAAGTTTAACGATCGGCTGCTTGAGAAAAAGAGAAAAAAGTATGGTATTATAGCACCAGAGGCTCGTTTTGGCGTGAACGTGTATGTGGCCGCGGCTCTTTTTCCTGGATCGCTGTTGATAATTGGGTGGTGCTTGGATAAGAAGGAGCAATGGGTTACGCCCCTAATTGGAACAGCCCTGTTTGGGTTTGCACAAATGATTGTTATAGGAGTGACGGTCACTTATTTGGCCGATTGCCTTCCAGGAAGAGGTGCAACTGGCATTGCTTTGTCCAACTTTATTCGGATGCTGCTGGCTGCTGGGGCATCGTTTATTACAGAACCTATGATACATGGAATGGGTGTTGGGCCCATGTTTTCTATGTGTGCAGGAGTCACTGTTGTCTTGACTATTGTGCTGTGGGTACTCAAGAGGAAAGGTGACTACTGGAGAGAGACGTACGACCTCGAGACTCTCTATGACATTGTTGACAGCTAATACCAGTATATTCGATAAACAGAACATTCATATTCTCCTCAAAGATAAATACATACAACAGTGCACTAGTGCACTAGTTTAATATAAAACATTTTGCTATCTCTATCTCTACGGCGAAAGGCTGATTTGCAAAGCAAAAAAAAAGGACTTTGCATTGTAATATTTTTTTCAAAAAAGTATTATCACTGTTAGCTTACACTTCGTTATTTTACTTGCGTAGCACAAGCCAAAGAAATGGTGTCTAAGCTTACATTTAAAGGTGAAAAGAAGAAGAAGAAAAGGCGTGGATTATGCTTGCAAGAGGAGGAAAGCCGCGATTCCAAGCGTCAACATATAGCAGATAAAGTTGAACAGGCGCCCGAAGATCAGGACGCTGCTGGTCTAGTCCACATCAACAACGCCGTTCTTGACTTGCGTGAAGTTGACAGTAGACTACTTTCCTCTGGATGGACAACTCTTAACAAGCTGAAAGACATTTCGGGACCGATTATAATTTTAACTCAGCGGGGCGACAAGCTTGGATGTCTTAGTTGCATTAGCGACAACTTTGCCATAACTGGTGAAAATTCACTAAGCTACCCGGAACCATCTGAAGTCATCAATTTTACAAGCCCCACGCTCAAAGTGGATTCTGCATCCAAGCTACAGCGCGCAGAGCCCACTGAAACAAATCAGGTATTTATAGTGGTCGACATAGGCTCTTTATTTAAGTCAACAGGGAAGGAAGACGACGATACCTCGGAGAATCCAGTAAAACGGGTAGCCTTGAAAACATCTGAGGGCAAATATGTCTATTTTGATACATCAGAAAATTGTTTGTCGTGCACAGATGTTCTCACAGAAAGAAGCATATTCAACCTTAGGCCTAAAGTGGAATCTCATTGCCTTAGTTTCGAAATATCGATAGGCAGTCTGGAATCCAGAAATAAACTAATTGTGAGTCAAGATTTCAAGGTCCGAATCATTGAAGATAAAGAGGATCTTCTCAATGATTTGAACACATTTGTCGTCAGGATGCAAATTCAGAACTGTTCATCAGCAAAACGCGCCCTTTCTTACATCAATGAGAAGCAGAAAAATGATGGGCTAGTATTCGATAATTCTAAGGAAAATGAATTGCTCAATCAAAGTGTTAAGCAGGTCATGGGTATGGGAATCAAAGTTACTAACTCTGTATTTCGTAAACTGAAAAAAGCTCTTGATGATGGAAATTTGAATGAATACCTTATTGTGCTGAAAGAGCAGCATAAGACTGATCGCAGGGCCTAGACCTATTTAGAGGACATGATAATCAGAGTCTCTAGATTTCTGGAAGACATCTGACACCAACGAAAAAATAATAAACGTACAGTAACTTACATAAGCAGAAAGGAAACACGAAAACGCGTATTCAAAATAGTCGGATCGCAATAAGAAGTAAGTAAAGTTGGTCACGAATGGTTTGTCTTATAGACATCAAATTGCCTTACTCACCTCATGGTATGACAACGGGACCAGGACTGTTGAACTTTAATTTCTCCACTTCTGCCCTTCTTGGAGTTCAGCCATCAGATTTGCAAGCTCCTCCTGCGAATCATACTGACTTCAGAGATGAGCATGGGACGAAGAAAGTTGTCTTGGGTTCGGGGCAAACTATAACAATTAAAAAAAGACCCTCAACGTCAAGTCATGAACCAGATATCCAGCTAAGTCCAAAAGACCAGCACTTGGGCTTGATTGACATTGATAGGCTGTATTCCAAACTTAAGATTGAAGAGCGCATTACCCAACAGCAGGAGGACGCAGGCATCTTCAAGCCACTGGACAGGAATTTTCAAAAGCAGACACACAAGCTTTGGGTGGAAAAGTATAGGCCACGCTCTTTTCTTGATTTGGTAGGCAATGAAAGGTCTAACAGGGTCATTCTACAGTGGCTTAATCAATGGAATGAATCTGTATTCAACAGATACACCGAAGAAAATAACAGAACCTCCGACCCTTTGAACCGTCCAGAGAACAAAATCTTACTGGTGCATGGGCCTCCAGGTATTGGAAAGACATCAATCGCTCATGTTGTAGCGAAACAGCTCGGCTACGAGGTGCAAGAAATCAATGCCAGTGATGAGAGAGCCGGTGCCGGTGTGAGAGAAAAGATCAAAAACTCTATGGTGAATAATACTCTTAGTGGCAGACCCGTTTGTCTGATCATCGATGAAATTGATGGGGCTACAGAGGCCGGTTTTATAAACGTATTACTGGAGCTGATTAACGAGGACAGAAGGGCCACCGCCTCTTTATATTCGGACAGGCGGAAACAGCCTTCCTCAAAGAAGCTGCGACTACTTCGGCGCCCAATTATTGCAGTTTGTAACGATGCATATGTTCCAGCTCTTGAAAAGCTAAAGCCGAGCTGCGAAGTGTTGCTTTTCCGCAAGTCGAATGGTCGGCTTATCAAGGAAAAGTTAAAGAAAATTTGTCACTTGGAGAGACTGGCTCCAGAAGACAGGCTTCTTGACGCGCTGATAGAATCGACCGACGGAGATATTCGAAACTGTATCAACTTTTTGCAATTTAACTCATGGTCCTGGCAATTATCCGCGAGTGACTTTGACTGTTTTGCAAAAGATAGTCAATTAAGTTGGTATGTTTTGATGAATGAGATTTTTCTTCGAAGCAGCAAAGGCAGCAAGGCCAGCCATTTCCGAAAGGTCTATAAGATACTTTTAACTTCTACTCAGTTGGACAGAATCATTGGGGGATGCTTTAATGTGATGTTAGATGTTGAAACTAATATCGGAAAGCTGGACAGCATGTCTGATTGGCTCTTTTTTCGGGACTGTTTGAATTCAAAGTTTGATCTGTATTCTGCCCAAGACATGGCTTTCTATCAGTCAGCTATTCCAATGAGATTCTTTCAAATTTTTAACGAAATAGGCGTTGCAGGCCACAGGAAGTACAACTATAGGAGTCGGGATACCACATTTGACACCAGGAAGCAGGTTAATGAGCTACTTCAGCGAACGAAAAACACCCGATTGGGAACAAACGTGAAGAGTATGATAGCTTATGAGCTATCGCTGTTGGATGCAATTCTAGTACCTGATGTTACTTTTAGACAGCTTGAGCTTATAAACAGTGGGATCAAGTTGAAGAGGATTTTGGAGATAATACAACACTTGAATTTAAAAATAGACATACGCGAAGGGGATTTCAGACTGACTACAGCATCGTTCAGGCCCGCCATTGACCTTTATAGAAAGTTGAGTTCTCGACAGATGCAGATACTGGCCCGTCTGCACAAGGAACTGATTACCAACTACATTCACATGAAGCAACAGAGGGACAAAGAAAACGAGCAGATTGCAAGAAAGAGGAAGTTGGGTAGTGACGAGGAAGGACAAACCAAAAAAGCCTCGAATAGATCAAATGTGGAGTACTTCCAGAACAAGTATAGTTCTATTTCTCAGAAACCTGCACATTCAGGAAAGGATACAACACAGGAAGGAGGAGGGCTACGAGTATGGGTGAAATATCACGAAGGATACTCAAATGCTGTGCGAAAAGACATCACATGGAGGGATCTATTTGAGCTTTGAAGGCTGTGTGCACTGTTCCTTCTTGTCAGCTTGTAATTTATCTAACAAACTGCGCATTTATTATTTTAGCATAGTAGAGGTGTCAAATAGCGGTAAAACGCAGTGGTAGCGATGGTTCCGAGGGTGTTTCAATTGGAGTTTCATCAATGTGGAGGAAGGCAGGTAGGAGGTAGCCTGGCTTGGAACGCGGTCTACTGGCAGTGCTTGAGGGGGCGCGGTATTGCGGCGATTCAAAGAGCGAGCGTCGCTAGATTCAGGCGGTGAGCAAGTTTGCTACTGGCGGCTAGGACTGCTGTGCGTGATCAAGATCATTTCTGGTTCAAACGTCATCGTTTCTCCTAGTAGGTTACCGTTCAAGAGCCAATTGCGAAAGGAGCAAGAAAAGAAATCTTTTTTTTAAAAAAACAGGACATTTTTATGCGGGCTGCTGCTGGCAGACGGGACACGACGATTGCGGTCGATCGGGGTCTGCGTTCCGTTCGGGGAACGCGGAGTGAGAGCAATAGATTAGCCGCGAGACATGACCGTCCACTAGCGAAGCAGCTAGTGAGCAAACTAGCGCTGTATGTCGGGCGGTTGATAGTGGCGCTGCTTGATAGCGGTGGGTAGTCGTCATTGCTGCCAAAAAAAGATAAAGTCGGTGTGTGCATGTGTGCGTGTGTATTTTTGTGTGTGTGTCTGTGTGTGCTGTTTGTGATTTTGGGGAGGAGTTATGTTTGTCGTTGGGGAGACAGAATGCGGCAGCCGCCAAGGGCGGCGGCGGTGGGGCGCGCAGGGGCCGACCGCGAGGACCAGTAGCAGCAACTTTTCCACACTGCGAAGAGGCAGAGACGGGACACTTGCTTACACGCAACAGGCAAGAGTACTGGCATTCCTTACATAATCTATCATTGTCTGGGTGGGAGGCGAAGAGGGCCAAGAAGCAGTCGTGCTGCAGCATCCGCAAAGGCCTGCCCTGTGGACACGCAGAAAACCCCCAATTTTGTGCATTCGCGGTATGCATATTAAGTCGGGGCGCATTGTTGCAGCGCCACCGCTATCATCTCTATTGGTGTCACGATGCGGATCCTTCAATACGCGGCTGAGCTCGGAAATGCGAATCCAACCCGGGGCGCGAGGGGCGCTTTCGCAAAGTGCCGCGGCGCAGCCGTAGCTCGGTGGGCTTTCTCGGGCTGCGAAGGGGGGGGGGGGGGCACGGGGCAGCGCTCAGTTTTCTTTCTACTTTCTTTCTTTTCTTCTCTATTATGCCTGGTAGGGAAAAAAACATGAAAAACTTTTTGTGCATTTCTTTTTTTTTTTTTCATTTTCTGACCCGGTTGCTTTCCACGGAGGCGGCGAAACGATCTCTCATATAACTGTACTGTTTCATCATCGATCTTTTTGCGTCTCGGTGGTTATTTGCCATCTTATTTTTTTTTAAAAGGGCTCTCTTTCCCACTTGGCAGACTGCAGTGTACACGCACACACAGAGCTAGGACCGCTTCCTCGCTCCCCCACCCTTCCCCCTTTCTCGCCTCAGCAGTGCTCACTTAGCGTTTTCCATCCACCCTTGCGCTGCTTATTTTCTGGCTCTTCCCAGTTTGCTACAACTCCCACAGCCGGTTTTTTTCGGGGGGCCAGTTGTACTACTTTTGCTGGTTTTTGCGCCACTTACCCAGCAGAGTGCTCTTGCTACACAACACACCTGCCGGCCACGTCAAACTGCAACACAGTACGCCAGCGCTAGCCCGTGACCGATCTACAGCTATACACTAGGTCACACAGCTTGCCTCAGCTATTCCGCCTTTTAAATTTTTATCCCTCCCGCTTTCTCTTTCTATCTCTCTCCCCCACAACCCCTTCGCATCAGATAGATAGCGCCTGTCGACTGCACCCGTGTATTCTTCACTCTGCCTTCCAGTACCAGCATCTACATCTTGGCCAGTCCGCTCTTCGCGATATACTCGAAGATCCCTGGCACTCATTTTCAATCAAAGCATACGCCAGAAACCACTCTTCGCTGCTGCTTCCCCCTGTCTGTTTTAGACAGAAAATCCCTCCCACAATATCAGTCAGTCACATTAGAAAAATTTATCATCTCCCACGCGAGGTAAAAATATTTTTCAGACAAAAAAGAAAAGACTCCCTCACCCCCCCTCTTTTTTTGCAGCCCAAGTGTTTAGTATCGAAGGGAGCACACAAATTATATTAGAGCCATGAACTCGCAGTTCAATAATCAAAACGAAAACCAGGAGGTGAAACACCAGCCGTGCTTCAAAAATGTGTTTGTTCCACGCAAAGACACGCCCGCCTCCGTCGTGACGGCTGCCCCTCCGGTTTCGGCCGAAACTGATCATGACTCCCTCGCGGTCGTCGAAACCAGAAGACCCTCCGTCATAGTCCCAAAGGACATTGACTCATCGATGCTCAGCTCATCGTCGTCATCTGTATCAGCGGCATCCAATAACGTTAACTTGTCACTTAATGATGTCTCTATGCAGATGCCGGGCTCTGCACATCGCCACCTCCGCCACCTACACGGCCCAGAACAGCACGCCCCAACACCTGCATCATACACTCCCTTCCTTTCTACCGAGCATTCAACAAACGTACACCTTAAAGCCGCTAACATCACACAAAATTTATCGAGCTCTTCGTCACTTCCTTCTCCTAAGTCATCGAAACGCCTTAGACGAAAGAACGCCAAATTCTTTAAAGCTTCCTCTGGTCCACTGCCCAACACATCATTATCCTTACTCACAAGCAACCTTCCTATATCTAAAAGATTTAGATCGAGATCGTTGCCAAACATATGGTTCCCATCATGTAAGCAGACAAACCTTCTCATTAAAGACTTGGACAATCATCACGGAAGCAAGAAACAGAACTCGTCTTTATTGCCACATCTGTCCTCAGCATCCAGCCTATCGCAAGGCTCTACTACTATTTTTCCGCCTGTCAATCTCCAATCACTACATGAAATAGACTTACATGAAATCCTCAAGAACCCACAATTGCGTCATGATATTCTTTTCGATCCGCAACTACAGTTTAGACCTAATCTCGACGGTGAGCGTGGAAAGCGCAAGAAGGCCCAGGTTGACAGATATTGGCAGACGATCAAAGTTGATATTCGTGCCATGGTCTATGAGGACAAGAAGATCACTATGGATTGTAATATCAGCTTAATGTTCCAGACAATGAAAGACATTTTGTTGAGCTTACTTCCATCAAAGGATAAGAGCGTGGTGGAGGAAATCATGGATTTACCATTTTTTGTTCAACAGCTAAATCTCAACTGTTTTGATTTCATCAAATTTTCTAGTTGGATATGTGATGTTTTCAAGATGCATTGCGCCCCTATGAGAGATTTGTGGGTGGACGAAATGAACTCTGTTTTTGTTCAAGCATGCAGTGGCCAAACATTAAATATAGATATGCTGATAGATGGCTTGCATATTTTATTTTCGATTCTAGAAGCAATGAAGTTAGACGTGGCTAACCACCAAATTAGAATTTTGCGCCCACTTTTGTGCTCTACCGCAGTTTCATTTGAGAAGGAATACTTTTCAAGTATGATCAAGAGAAACAAAATGGATATTACTTCATCAGTAAACTGGCTGAACAAGTCTGCACAGAGTTTACCTGAGAGTGATACTACGAAGATTGATCATTTACAAAAGACTTTGAATCGCGGAGTTTTAAGCTTCTTGTCATGCTCTAATATGTGTTCTGAATTTCCAGAGACATTTTCTTTCGACCATTCACGCCTTATTATATTACGTGCTGATATTCGACAACTGATTTGCATTAAGATATGCATGATACTGTATCAAAATATGATCAAAGGGAATGGCTTATCAGTTTCTGAGTACGCTAGTGTTGAAAAATGCAGACAATTGAAGAACGAGATTCTCAGCATCATTGTGGATGAGAATGGTAACTCAAAATGGACCAGAAACTTAAACAACTTAGCGGTCCACATTGTGGGTACTCTATTTGATGGGGATCTTGATTCTGAAAAAGTCAAATTTTGTTTCAACTGGTTGCTAAAACAGACGCAGCCCAACTCCCAGGTCTACTCTATCTTAGAACGCAACGTTTTTGAAGCGATTGTTACAAGCTTGAACTCTGACAGCGACGACAATCTGACAGCGGATGTCGTTGTGAAGGAGGAGTTAACCGGAGTCTTGAAGAGACTAAAGCACCTTATTGAGTTTCATTGCAGTGTTTTCGCTGACATTTACGAAAAATATCTCAACTAATCACTAATACCCCTTATGACTCCATCTACATTTTTACATTTTTAAGCTTTTTTGCATGCCCTTTAGTTACATGTGATTATCCGTTTGTGATAGTTTTTTCAACTCTTGTTGGAATATTTGTGCACATTTTAGTAATTCGTAAGATCAGTTTGCTTCTATTTACAAGATGCAAGAAGCGTGTATTCAAAACTCCATGCCCTGGCTGATGTATCCATGATCAGGAATCGTTTGAGTGGATCCCAGAGCGGCCAAAGCAACTGGCTTGCCATGCAGATACTTTTGGCACCAGTTCACAATGTCATCTTTGCTTATGTTGTTGATGATCTCAAAAGTGTCTTCTGGAGACAACCTTCTGCCTGTAGTAACCAGCTGACGACCGATGTCCTCAGCAACAGGGGTTGTTCCATCTAAGGATAGCAAAAGAGAGCCCTTCAGTTGAGACTTTGCAGTTTCCACCTCCTCAGCTGATACAAAGCCCTTTCTTAATCTTGCCCACTCCTGTAAGACGCAGTCAATAACTGGCTTGCAATCCGTTTCCTTATCCACCACAAGATATACACCCCATAGCCCTATATCTGAGTAGGATGTGGAGAATGACATAAGAGAATTACAGAGAGGCTCTCCATTACCACTTGCGGATACAGCTTTTGCAAGCGGTGTTGGTGAGGCGTTAGTGGCCCTATCCCAGTTACCAACAATAGCTTGACTGACAAGTGCCTTAAAGTAATCTTCTGAGGACCACGAGCAGCCTTCCACACAAAGGGCCATGTAAGTGTTGGGTAAAGACTCATCTTTTACCTTGATCTCATCACCATAGAACCTTGGAATGCCATCTCTTGGGGTGCCCAATGGGAGTGGAATATTAGAGATCGGAACATGGCCAAAACACTTATTAGCAAGTTTAACAAGCTCCTCATGATCCACAGCTCCAGCACCGGCCAACACCATTCTGTCCCCTTTGTAGTTTGTTCTAATGTAATTCTTAAGATCCTCTTGTGTTATTGACTTGATATTTTCTATAGGACCTAGAATGGTTCTTCCCAATGGCTGCTCCTTGAAAACCACTTCGTGAAGGCGATCAAAAACAACTTCATCGTACATCTTATCTACTTCCTCGCTTTCTCGAATAATAACAGGTCTCTCCTTTTCTATCGCCACTTTTTCAAGTTTTGACTTTGTGAGAATATCCGATAAGATATCCACTGCCCGTGGGATGTCTTCACGCAGAGATTTAGCGTAGTATACGGTGCTCTCTCTTGAGGTATAAGCGTTGAGATGAGATCCATAGTTTTCGACTTCTAATTCTAAATTTAGTTGAGTTCTCGAGTTTGTACCTTTGAAAGCCAAATGCTCAAGAAAATGAGCTGTTCCCGAAGTCCTGTCGCTAACGTCGGCTCTTGATCCAGCATCAATCCATACTCCAACCGTGGCAGTCAATGAGTTTGGAATTTCTTCAGTGGCCACCGTCAGCCCGTTTTTTAACGTGGTAGTCTTTGTCGAGGGAATGGTCCCCGATAATTTACGGGCCAGCAAAGGAAAGCGTATAGTACGCCTCGAAAGTAATGATAGCATAATAGGCTTGTAATGGTCCAGAGCGTTACAGATTCAGAAAGAAGAACGGTAGAACAGACTTACTATTGAAGATTTCCTGGTTTTTGCAATACAGTATTCTAGAATCTGACTTTAGCTTTACAAATTTTTGGCTGCAAAAATTAATGTCGTGTACGGATGTCTTTTTCTGATTTGCCACTCCCTGCGAAAAGACGTGTGGCGGAGGAAGGCGGAGGGAGGAGTGGGGAAGAAGGAAAGAGACAGTTCACAGCTCATAAAGATTTGTTAAGTCAGTTTATATACCTTTTGGTCAGAGGATGGGAAGCGATAACTTTGGACACATTTTTGTGAGGAGAGATAGTCTTGTGAACTTAGACAGATCTGTTGATCCATTTTGGTGACTTAAGTCAAGAGGTCTCGAAACACAATGTCTGTAAGTGTCGCAGATAAAGCATTCCCACAGAGCCATATTACTAACATAAAACTCGGCAGGATTCCAACATGCAGATAGATTCGCCGAAGGGCGATAAAATTGATGAGGGTTTGTATTCTCGTCAGTTGTATGTCCTTGGTAAAGATGCGATGCTGAAAATGGCGCACTCGAATGTGCTGGTCATTGGGCTAAAGGGTTTGGGTATTGAGATCGCCAAAAACGTCGCCCTTGCTGGTGTCAAGTCTCTTTCAATTTATGACCCAGTACCAACCACTTTGCAAGATTTGTCAGCTCAGTTCTTTTTGTCTGAATCAGATATTGGTGTTCCGCGTGCGGAAGCTTCGTTGGAAAAGCTCACCGAGCTCAACTCATATGTTCCAATATCTGTAGTAAGAGAGTTGACTGAGGAAGTAATTTCGCAGTTTCAAGTCGTTGTAACCACTGAAACGCCATTGGAGAAACAGCTGGAAATAAACGACATTACGCACCAAAAGGGCATCAAATACATCAATGCAGATGTAAAGGGGCTGTTTGGACAACTGTTCGTTGATTTTGGGGACTCTTTCACTGTGTTTGATACCAACGGTGAAGAACCACACACCGGAATTGTCTCTGACATAGAAGGAGATGGTACTGTCACAATGCTGGATGATACCAGACATGGCTTGGAAGATGGCGATTACGTTAAATTTACAGAAGTGCAAGGTATTGACAAGTTGAATGATGGTACTGCTTTCAAGATCAAAGTATTGGGGCCATACGCATATCAACTAATTGACTTCGACCCCACCTGGGGTGTATATGAAAAAGGGGGCATCTATACTCAAGTCAAGATGCCAGTTGAGTTATCATTCCAGAAACTCGCAGACCAATTGTACAAACCTACTTTTCTTTACTCTGATTATGCTAAGTTTGATCGTCCTCAGCAACTTCACTTAGGTTTCCAGGCTCTTAACGCCTTCATGAACGCTCATAATGGAGAGCTACCCGCTCCTCACTCTGAATCTGATGCTGATGCGGTTGTTGAACTAGTAAGTTCTCTTAACCGCACCCATCCAGAAATTCTCGCCGAGCAAAAGGTTCAAACAGATTTGATAAAAGAACTTGCTTTCGGTGCCAGAGGAGAAGTCCCAGGAATCGTGGCTTTCTATGGAGGTCTTATAGCTCAGGAAGTTTTGAAGGCTTGTTCTGGTAAGTTTTGCCCTGTTCAGCAATGGATGTATTTTGATTCACTAGAATCGTTGCCCGAGTCAGAAGCTTTTACAAGAACAGAGGAATCTTGTCGGCCTATCAACTCCAGATATGATAGCCAGATAGCCGTCTTTGGACTGGAGTTTCAGAAGAGACTGGCTAATTTGAAGATCTTTCTGGTTGGAGCGGGTGCAATTGGATGTGAAATGCTGAAGAATTGGGCTATGATGGGAATAGCTACAGGCCCCGAGGGAAAAATTTATATCACTGATAATGATTCTATTGAGAAGTCAAACTTGAACAGACAATTTCTTTTCCGTCCAAGAGATGTTGGCAAGAACAAGTCAGAGGTTGCTGCGAAAGCTGCGATTGCGATGAATCCAGACTTGGATGGTAAAATTGAATCAAGCATAGAAAAAGTTTGTCCAGAGACTGAAAACATTTTCGACAACAGTTTTTGGGAGCAGCTTGATCTTGTCACTAATGCCCTTGATAATGTTGAAGCAAGAACTTATGTGGACAGAAAATGTGTGTTCTTCAAGAAGCCTTTACTTGAGTCAGGCACATTGGGAACCAAGGGAAATACTCAAGTTGTCATTCCAAATCTTACGGAGTCGTATTCTTCGTCTCAAGATCCCCCAGAAAAGTCCATTCCATTGTGCACTTTGAGATCATTTCCAAATAAAATAGATCATACTATTGCATGGGCGAAATCTCTCTTTCAAGGATACTTTTCCGATGCTCCAGAAAACGTGAATATGTATCTTTCACAGCCTACTTTTGTTGAAAGTGTACTAAAGCAAAGTGGTGATGTCAAAACCATTCTTGAGACCATTAGCGCCTATCTTACCAAAGATAGACCTTACACTTTCGATGATTGCATAAAATGGGCAAGACTGCAGTTTGAGGAGAAATTCAACAAAGATATCCAACAGTTGTTGTACAACTTTCCCAAAGATGCAGTGACCACGTCAGGGGCTCCATTCTGGTCTGGTCCCAAAAGAGCCCCGGATCCACTTGTTTTTGATATTAATGACGAGGACCATTTCCACTTTGTTGTTGCAGGAGCTAATCTCCTAGCGTACGTATATGGTCTAAAAGGTGATCAAGGAACCCCTAACAAGGAGCATTATGAGTCAGTTTTATCAACTATGGAGATTCCTCCTTTCACTCCAAAAAGTGATGTTGTCATTCAAGTCAACGATTCTGACCCAGATCCGAATGCCAATCAATCGGTAGCAAACGATATTATTGAACAGATTGCCGTTTCTCTTCCTACGCCTTCCTCCTTGGCAGGATACAGATTACATGCCGTTGAATTTGAAAAAGATGATGATACAAATCATCATATAGAATTTATAACTGCAGCTTCTAACTGTCGAGCTCTTAACTACAGTATAGAGAGAGCAGATGAGTCGAAAACCAAGTTCATTGCTGGAAGGATTATTCCTGCTATCGCCACAACTACTGCACTTGTGACTGGTCTAGTTTGTCTGGAGTTGTACAAGGTTGCGGACGGCAAGACAAATATTGAGAAGTATAAGAACGGGTTTGCCAATCTGGCCTTGCCTTTCTTTGGCTTTTCAGATCCTGTTGCTTCTCCTACAGGTACTTACAATGGTAAGAAGTTTGATCAAATATGGGATCGATTTGATCTTTTTGGCAATCTGACTCTGGAGGAAATTATAAAAATTTTCAAGGAAAAGGAAGGTTTGGAAATCACTATGCTGTCATATGGAGTATCTTTATTATATGCGTCTTTCCATCCTCCTAAGAAACTGCAAGAAAGACTTCCTCTTCCAATAGTATCGCTTATTGAGACAGTTTCAAAAAAGCCAGTTCCTTCTCACGAAAAAACTCTTATTTTAGAAATCTGCTGCGAGGATGAGAATGAAGAGGATGTTGATGTGCCGTATATTTGTGTTCACATAGATAAATAGAATTTTTGACGTATTTCAGTGAATTTAGTTGTCGTTGCAATTTGTTCAATGATTTGAGTGTACAGATGAATTTCATTATGTGATTCGTGATAGATAGAAATGTATCGTATATATTTAAATCAGAAAAGAATTACTGACAGCAAGAAGGTTTTGTGTATTCTTCACTATCCAACCATCCTCAAAGGCAATGATATTGTCCGCTGCTGATATCAAGTCTCTCCGGTGACTCACAACAATAATGGTGACCTGCTGCTTGAGTTTCGAAAGCAAAGCAATAACTCTTCTCGAGTTTTCTGTGTCTAACGAAGACGTGCACTCATCCAAAATCAGTAGTCTGGGTCTTCTAAGTAATGCTCGTATGAGAGAAAGTCTTTGTAGCTGTCCCCCAGATAGCAACATATTTGCAGAATCTCCTACCTTGGTTTCAAGCTTATCAGGGAGATTTAATACAAATTTTTTCATATCAAGTAAGGAAAGAAAATTGTAAATTTCTTCGTCAGTGATGTCAGTGCTTCCATTGTAAAGAAGATTCTCTCTTATTGAGCCATCAAAAAAGTAGTGGTCCTGCGTGACCACGCCCATCATCGATCTCAATGTCTTTGTATCTAAATCTTTAATATCTTCCCCAAACATAGTTAATGTACCTTTGGGAACGGAATATAACTTGCTTAGTAGTAAGAGAAAGGTAGACTTCCCACTTCCAGATTTTCCAATAATGCATGTGATGCTGTTCTTGGGTATTTGAAGGTTGATATCATGAAGTATCTCTCGTTGTGGTGTATTTGGATACCAGAAAGTCACATTTTTCATCTCTACAGCTTCATAACATTGCTTCACAAAAGGGATCAGCTTGAGAGATGATTCAACAGTATTCTTTTGCTCCCGAACCATGCTAAGAATTTTTGCAGCGGCCCTTAGTCCTTTGCTAGTATTGGGAGATGAAGAAAGAAGGGCTGTTATTGAAGAAAGCGAAAACGCTATTAAACTAATGACCTGCATTGATTGTGTAAGTGAGTACTCCCCTGACACCACTAGACTCAGCCCATAGTAGACAAGGCAAGCCTGGCAAATTATCACGAGAGAAAGCTGAAGAGAGACCCCGAGTCCCACAAAAACAGATCTTTGTTTCCCCACACTATAGACATTGTGTAAATTGGAGTCAATTTTGGATTCAAAAACATCACCAATCTTTAGGCAGAAAAGAGTCCGAATGCCAGTAATCGACTCATGCAACGTTTGCTCCAACTTTAAAACAGCCTGCTTACGCTTTTCTTCATATTTTTGCGTAACCAATGAATATATAGCTCCGAAAATTGCAAACAATGGAACAAAACTCATTCCAACTAAAGCTAATTTCCATCCTGTACAGGTTGACCAAACCAGAAATATTAGAACCAAAACAATGATTGATAAAATCATTGAAGTAAAATCGGAAACAACAGCTCTTATGTCTTTGGTATCTGTCATTATCAAGAATGATATGTCACTAGGTTTACATCTCGCGAACCAGTCCACAGTCCTTTCAAGAACGATCTTGAAAGAGTAATAGCGCAAGCCTTTAATTAAAGACTCAGCAGAGACACTCAAAAGGTATTTCGACACAAATGTAGTGACACCATCCATCATAGCAATACCCGCCATAATAAGAGACCATTTAAGTAAGTTAGCAGAGTCTATCCCACCTCCTGATGTAGGAACAATAGCTACCACCAATCGCGCAAGGCAGAAACTGAACACAGGGGTCAATGCAGAATTTGCGACCGTGACTAGCAATCCTATAATCATAATAATTTTGGACTTCAAATCTGCATAAACTATCAACTTTCGGATTAGTCGAAAAGCATTGAACACTCCTCTGGTCTTTGTCTCATTTTCAAGGGCTTCTAAGTCGCCCGTCATTAAATCTTCATTTGGCTCAACAAATCCAGGTAAGAATGGATCACGGGAAATTGTGAGGTCACCATCAATTGAAGAATCAAAGGGATTTTTGCTATTCACTTCTTCTTGTGTATCTAGATCTTGCAACACCTTAAACACACCATCTTCTCGACTGAGCAAGTCACGTTTTGTTCCCCTCTCAAATATCGCACCTTTGTTGAATAAGTAAACATAGTCTCCATCCTCAATTTGATGTAAGTCATGCGTAAGAATTATAGTTGTTTTCCTTTGCCTCCAATTCCGAATAAGTTTCAGCAGCCAGTCTCTTTGTTGTAAATCTATAGCTGAAAAACTTTCATCTAGGATTAGGACAGGGGTATCTCTGATTAGCGCCCTGGCTAAAGCAAGCTTCTGCTTTTGTCCCCCGCTTAAAGAAATTGCATCCAAGCTATTGCCTATTTTTGTTTTTATCCCATGCGGCAGATCACAAAACAGCTGATAGAGTAAAGACAAACAGGCAGCGCTTTTGCTCGAAAACGGGCTTGACTTCACCATAACTTCATAATCCCTATCTATCCCCAAAAAGATATTGTCCTCCACAGTACCATTGAAAATAGTGAAGTATTGTTCGACAAAAGTAACTTGAGTAAGAAGCCAGTCATGGTTTAACTTTTGAATATCATACCCATCTAATGTGATTGTTCCAGAAGTAACTCGATACAAGTTAAGCATCAAAGAACATAATGTCGACTTTCCTGACCCAGATTTCCCCACAAAGAATACAGTGGCGCCACCAGGCACATATGCGCTTACATCTCGCAATACGTCACTCTCTCTTGAACTGTAGTAAAAAGATACATTTTCTAAAAGCAAGGACCCCTTGAGAGAATGACGGGGTATAAAACCTTCAATTTGACTGCCTGTTCCATGATTCTTCGCAATTTCGTCTCCGAATAGATCGTAGACCCATGATAGGGATGTATGGGCTTTGTTGAAGAGAACAAAATTGATTGGCAGGCTGTAACATGTTTGAGCCCAACTAAGACAAGCATAAAAGCAAGATATTACCTCACCACTGGTGTTCAAACCACGCGATACAAGATAGGAGCCGTACCAAAAGCTCTGTACAAACATCATAAGAGCTAAGCATTTGACCAATCCAACGCTGATGCAGCTGTAAAGTTTCTGTTTTTTATATGCTGTTGCACAGCCATTGAAAAACCTCGAAGCCTTTCCCAACTCAAGCACCTGAGAGTTAATAATTTTGACCCACCTGTAGGAAACAAGATTCCAATCAATTATCTTCACAGCCTCTGCTGAGAGGTTATTTTCTCTTTCAGAGTGTTTGGCAATCAAGACTCCGAATATTCCCGTAAATATAATCACCACAGGGATGGAGATCATGATAATCAGAGCCAGTCTCCACGCATAAAACAGACTCGTTACTGACAACGTTATCAAAGAGAAAACTGCTTTGGTAAACATGGCTAAGTTTTCTGCAACCCCGTCTTTGAATTCTTCCATACAGCGACTAAGTTGAATGTAGTTTCCCTTTAGCCCTGGGTTATTGTCGTGCCATTCGAGGTTTCTTTCAAACAACACTTTGTGAAATTTCCTTCTACACCTCAAATGCTGTCTTTCTCCTAAGAGCATGAAAAGAGTTATGGAAATCCAATTGGCAAAGATTGACCCGATCCCAATCAATACAATATAGACACATGATGTGCGAAGAGTGGTTAAAAAGGTTGATGCACTGGTTCCGTTTGATCTAAAGGAGGAGAGATTGTTGAAGAGCTTGGACAGTACAACAGCCATCCCTACTGAAACAACAGATGCTAGTGCGGTGAATATTAGTGCAACTATGAGCAGGAAAATGTCCTGTCTCCTCAAGAAGGAAAGTATGAAGAAAGGTGTGGAGGAGTAGGTGGCGCTGTTTTGGGATTCTCTGGCATCAACTAGTTCCTCTGTATCCGCGAATGGGTCCTCTTTGTCGATGCTCTCCGGGGAAGAGGGAGTTGAGTCATCTGTGAAATACCCTTTTTGCTGGAACCACATTTTGGCTCTGTTTGCTGTGGCCTACTGGCGGAGGGATATTTTCCTGGGATGCATTCTTTTGATTGTGCAAGAATATATATCGGCTACCTAACCGTTTTTTTGTGGCCTCAAAGCAGCATAGCGGCTGTCTAATCAGTCTCCAGCAATAACTTGAAACACCCCTCAATTAAAGCATCATCGATTATCCTGAGACGACGTCAATGCTAAGTATAGCCGAAGCCACCCTGCTCAAATCTGGCTGTATGAACATCAGCGAACACTGAGAGGAGTGTCTCAAAAAAATCAGATAGTAGAGAAATTCCAAATCGGGACGGCTCAATATATATAATTGCTTCCTCCTCTCAGCCATACGATTGCATTCCGCCTGTTCTATTGCAACTAAAGAGTGGAAAATTTTTTTTTCCAATGCATACCAAACAGCCGCTCAAAAGCATGCCAAAGCAACATACTCCTCAAGGGCTGTTGGGCGAGTCCTGTCAACTCGATATGAAACGCCTTCTGTGGCATTGTGTAGATGGGTTGAGCTACTGAAGGGTACCGGAAGGAGGATATGCTTCCCGCTTTTGACTCTAATAGTATCAGTTGCTTCACGGTAAGATTGCTGAAAGCACCTGGTACTCTCTAGACCAGAAAGACTAGGGAACACTAATTTTATGGCATGCAAGCGGCGCTATCCCACAAAATGCTTCCTGTGAAATAGAACGGGTGGCCTCTCATGATTGATGATGAACATACAGATAGGGACAACTGATCGCTGAACTGAAGATAGTTGTAATACAGATAGATAGAAACATTTCTGACAATCATGTTAGAGTCTACTCCCCATCCCGTCTCTATTCACAGGAGCCATGTCAGGAGAGCATACTGCCGACATCTTAAGACCTCTAAATGATACTTGCTATCTCATCCTTGGTTCTATACTTGTGGTTCTTCCAAGTAATCCGGTTTTAGCGGTTACCACCGCTAAAACCGCGAGTGACAGTGACTGCCAACCCTGAGATGACGTAATCGATGCTTTTTCTCGCTCCACCAAAAATAGTGATTTCCTTTATCTGTCGTAGAAAACGCAACATTTTGATGCGGTGATAAAAGGAAGCAATTTATTTCAACGGACCCCATGGAAAGTCTCTTAATATCCCGCAAAGGCTTTGATTAGACTTTAAGCAGAGCGCTGCCTTTTGTAACAGCTAGTATTTTTACGTGGACACTAGTCTTCGACGTTTGTGGCAGCAGTGAATCTTTTTTTTTTTTGCCTGCTTACTATTGTCTTCTTTTAACAGCCAGCGGTGCCGCTTTTATTGCATCCTGAAAATCAACATGAACCAGGGGTGGGTTCTGGTTTTGCTGACATCCCTAACAACTATCTCGGGATGTTGCATAATCTTTGTGGACCTGATCTACAAAATCTTCTTCCCCAAAGCTTTCAAAGCTAGACCCTTCGTCATGGAGACGAACACAACTTTCTTAGTCGGGGCTTTATCCTTGAGTTCAGGCTGTCTCATATTCACGTCATTTTACAATATTCTACCACATTCAGTAAGATACCTAACTCGTATGAAGTCACTTGATCCAAATAGCTACCTGCGCCGTGCTCTTCCGACTTTGTCGTTTTTTACAGGCGTTGTATGCTGCTCCTTGCTCAACTTCGTCATACATTTCTTTACGAACGAAAGTGTTGTTCACTGTCTCCATGACGATCCTGGAGACCATGACCATGGTGTTGGTCATGAACATCTCAGCTCCTTTGATCACTTGGATAATACTGAAGAATATGCACACTCTCTAAGAGACGGGACACTCCCTAACTTGACAGGTGAAAATTTGGATTTGAAGGCAACTCCATCAGACACCACACCTTTGCTCAAGGATTTGAAATCAGTTCCAGAGCCACATAGACATATGTCTTTGGTGGACTTGTCTCTTAAAGCTTTAAAAGGTAAAACATTGGAAGGGGAGTGTTTGGGATCGATAGAGACCTGTAAAGATGAAATTCTTGTTCGCCATCACTTACAAGAGCCTAGAAATGGTCATGAAAATGAGCTGCACTACAGTGAACTTCCTGATGAAGACAATATGTTATTTTTGGATAAAGATAAACATCTTATTACAAAGAAATCAGAGATTTGTGAAAGATACCCGGAACTTGAAATATACTCTCCTCTTATAACTAATAAATCGGCCCATAAGAGCACCGAAACTTTGGGAGCGGTAACTTCTCAGTTTGGCAGCACTGATCATGATGGGGGTTACTCTGAGCAGGTCTTGGAAACCAGCATAAATCCTGAGATTTCAAAGGCTGTCGCAGGACATGCTCATTTACATAATCATTCTGATCTGGAGTCAGGTTTTGAAAGTTATCACCATCATCATCATATTGAGACTCCATTTTCCAAGCTTCTAGCCATCGGACTTCAGACTGTTCTAGCGATAACCTTACATAAGTTTCCTGAAGGATTCATTATGTATTCCACTTCTCAGGCAGATCCTAAATTGGGGTTGACAATTTTTCTCTCGATGTTTATACACAATTTTGTGGAGGGGTTTACCATGACGTTGCCGATCTATATTGCACTACAATCACGATTTAAGGCTTTGATACTAAGTGGTACTTTAGGAGCATTTGCCCAGCCCTGTGGGGCATTGGTCGGATGGTATGCTTTCAAGGGAACTTTAGATTTCACTAAAGACTCAAATCTCTTCCTTATAGGATCACTTATTGGCCTCACTGCCGGCTTCTTGGCTTACATTGGATTTCAGATGTTTGCTTCTGCAATTGGTTTTGGAGGGAAACAAACCACCGTTATTGGGTGGAGCTTTTTGGGAGTCTTTTTAATTTCATTGAGCAATATTCTCATCGGAAAAGGATGATGGACGCTATTTAATTGTACGTAATATACTAAGACTGGCTCGTGAGCTAACTGATGATGTGCTTTAAAGTAGTTGACTAATTGATTATCCTGTCACTAAAATGCGTCGATCGACTGCTTAGTCAGGTCTGTGCTTTTTTTTCTCGCGGCTGTTCTATCTTCTATTGTGAAGCATGAGAGAGAGAAGCTTATTGAATCTCAAGAGTCCAGAAAGAGAGCGCCCTCTTCGGTAATATTAGCCCTTTCCCTTTGACCGTCCTTTTTTCACTGGATACGTTATAATCTGGGTTTTATTCACCTTGAAAGGAGCTTCTTCGGCAAGTCATAGCGTCGTTGTTGTGCCCCGAAGATGGGCCAGAAGACAAGCAAATTAAATAAGGAGGATATTAGCACTTTAAGACAGGAAACTCGATTCAGTGCACGCGAACTACAACAATGGTATAAGGGATTTAAAAGGGACGTACCTACAGGGCAGTTAACGAGGGAGGAGTTTATTAAGATACACAAGCAATTTTACCCATTTGGCGATCCCACTGAGTTTTCAACGTATGCTTTTGAAGCGTTTGATATTTCCGGAGTTGGCTACATCACGTTTCGAAACTTTATTGCTTCTCTCAGCGTTGCCTCTAGAGGAACTTTGGAAGAAAAGCTGAAGTGGTGTTTCCCCATTTATGACAGAGATAAAGATGGCTCCATAAGTTACGATGACCTGCTGGTTGTTATGAAATCTATTTACAGAATGATTGGCTCTAGCTTCATTTCATTTGACGAGGAAGAAGCTACACCAGAGTTACGTGCAAACAAGATATGGTGCGGGTATGGGAAAGATCTTGGGAAAACGAGTGATAGAATATCACTCGCTGAATTCATTAATCATAAACTGATTGAAGATGACGTGTTGGGCTCCTTGAACATATATAATGATCTAATTTAAGGCAAAACTGGCTTGCCGAATCATTAAACATCACTTAAAGCAACCAGAAAACCGCTATATCCTTTCTGCAGTCCAAACGGCTGCCCTACAGGTCAACTTTATAGACTCCGTTAAAAGCATGTAAGGTCTGGCTTTTTTTGAGTCATGTTCTATTGCTGTGTCTAGGTGTTCTAGTTCCTCATCGCGAAAAACCTTGATAGTGCTCTTTAGTTCCTTGATGTCCTCTGAATCGGAAGCGATTCCTGTTTTTAAATCTTTCAAGTCCTGAAATTGGCTCGACAGGACTCTTAGTTGACTGTTATAATGCCCTCCGATAACTGTTTCCACAGCTTCTGTGCAAGCCATGGCGCCCTCTTTACCCAAAAGACCTGTAAAGAATCCCATCGAAAACGCACCAAGTTTCCATGCCGGAGTGAGCAAGGAGGGACGCACTCTGTGAGTCACTTGTAGCCTGTCGAAGGTTTCATGATGGTGGATCTCTTGATCCCACATGTGCTTGAGTATGGGTTTCAGCTGGGGCTTGTGGGAGAGAGCCACATACTGCCCAGCATAGATCAAGTCGGCTCCCAATTCACCGGCCTGGTCGACTCGTACCACACGCCGCAAATATGCTTGCTGGGCTTTTGAGAGGGGAGAATGAGTAGAACCTGACCCGGCTTTTTTTGCTGCCGTCGTATGGAGCCGTCTCAGCATTCTGGTTCACACGCAATTGGGGAGCTTAGATTGACCGCTATGGGATTGCCGTGCCTGCTGCTGCCAAGTGTACGAAAGATTGCAGCTATACAACAGGTGTTGCTTCTCACCCCCACAGCCGTAGTCTCAGCTCAACGCAGGAGACTCGGTGCAGTGGTGCGACTTTGTCACCCCAGCACTAAAAATGCCATCCTTACTAGCTTGTTACGCTATTTTTTTCTTCCTCAACCCCCTTCTGCCACGCGCGCCGGGCCGGCCGCCCACTGCCTTTGTTTTCACTGCTTGCGTAAGTACTTAGTAAGCTGCTCGTTCACTTGTGTAGGCAAGTCAAGGAGAGGAAACCTTTAAAACATAGAGGCAAAAAAAACACAAGAGGAAAAAAAAGTAACGCTGACATTAGAATATTCCAGTGCAAATGAGAAACATTGAGTGCTCCTACCCGTAACAAAAGCGTGCCACGTGATTGTTATTATGCAAAATATCACGTGAATATTATTTTGCGGCAGCCTTTCAATTTTTGTGATTTTTGTACTCACAACACCCGTGCACCCCTAGCATTCAAGCTACGTGTTTGAAAATAATTAACATGTCTCCTCTCTGCGAAGGTGAAGAGAGAGAGAACAAGAAAAAAAAAAAAACTTGCACAATTGTAGAGGGAGGCAAAGCAGAGAAGAAAAGATCGCGTTCACAAGTTCCCTTTCCCACCCCGGCCGTAAACTCGTGAAGGGGTACTGTTGGTGAATTTTATCTTTTTTTTTGCTTGTTTAGGGTTTTTTCCAGGACCCAACAAGGACTTCACGAAATAGCGTGTGTTTGGAAGAAGAAGAAGGTCCCCTCTGGTCGACGTGTTGCGCTGTTGCCTGTTTTGTTCTGAATTTGTTGTGAACTTGCATGCTCGTATGCGACTGAAAGCCTGCTAAACAATGATTGGGTTTAAGAAATTCGCAGCAGAGACCTCGTCCGTCGTCCAGCATGAGATGCAGCAGCCCGAGACCGAGCACCCTGTCATCCCTGCAGACATCCCAATGCCTGGCTCCGTCGAGCAACTACATTTCATGATAAGAAGATACAGACAGTTGGAGGAGTCAAACACTTTCCGTTCAGAAAAGCTCGGCATCTTGAATATGTTGCTCCAGGTGAGCCAGCAAGTCGACGAATACGAACGAAATATGCAGGAGATCGCCTCACTGTGGGACAAAAATACAGAGACAGCGGACACCGAGCTGCTCAAGACGCAGATCACCGCACTCCAGCTTTTATCTAGAGGCCTAGACCTCCCTTTAAGCCTACAACTGGAATTGCGCTCCCCTGACAACCAGCTGCTTAACGAAGCAGATGAAAAGGCAGGCGATGAGATGCCATTTGGAGACTACGACGAAAAGGCAAAAATGCTGGGAGTGCCGCCTTCCCTCACAAAGCCGGACGCTGCGGTGCATTCGGTAGGAAGCTCTTCATCAGAGGACGTTGTTCAAAAGAAAATAAACAACCGAATTAGCGAGCTTCAGAGTCTTCCAGCGAACCTTGGGTCTTACAATTTTGACAATCTTCTGAATGATACAGAAGTCGCTAATGATAAAATTGCGCAGGGTGTGGATAACTTGAAAATCAGCGCTCTGGTTGAATTGAAAGCGTTGCGACTCCTACCTCTTCAGAAACAGCATAGACGGAATTTAGTTCAGAAGTCTCTGTCCTCTGACTGCTTCAACAAAGAGGAGGTCACCAGATTCCCGACTTATAGATCTTTTAATAGATCATTCTGCATTCGCGAAAAGCAGAAGATAGAACAGACAGCCAGACTTGCTGAAAAGTTGCAAGAGCAGCAGCGAAAAGAGAAGGAGGAGATGGAGCACAGTATACAAACCCAAAGGGTTGTCAAAATGATTGAAGTATTCGAGGAGATTAGAGACGAACTGGAAGCGAAGAGAAGTGCTAGATTTGCGTTAGGAAGATCAATTCATCATCTTCATCAGCAGGCTGAGAAAGAAGAAGGTAAAAAGATGGAACGTACAGCAAAGCAGAGATTGGCTGCCTTGAAGTCTAATGATGAAGAAGCATACTTGAAACTTTTGGACCAAACTAAAGATAGCCGATTAACACATCTGTTCAAGCAAACAAATTCCTTTTTGGATTCCCTTGCGAGTGCCGTGGAAGTCCAACAGCAAGATTCGAAGCTAATGAACCAGATGGATAGAGTTATGGACGGATCTGAGGCCACGGGCGATGAATCGAAGGCAACAGCAGATTTGAGTGACATGGATGATGCAGATGATCGTAGAGACAAAGTCGACTACTATGAAGTTGCGCACAGGGTGAAGGAAACAGTCACCAAACAGCCATCAATTCTTATTGGTGGTACTTTGAAGGAGTATCAACTTAAAGGTCTTGAGTGGATGGTTTCTCTCTACAACAACAATTTAAATGGTATATTGGCTGACGAGATGGGACTGGGAAAAACAATTCAATCTATTTCTTTGATAACCTATCTTATAGAGGTGAAGAAGGAAAGAGGAAAGTTTTTAGTTATTGTTCCTCTATCTACGATAACAAACTGGACATTGGAGTTTGAAAGATGGGCGCCAAGCGTGAAGACTGTGATTTACAAGGGGTCACAGCAACAAAGAAAGCAACTTCAGTATGAAGTAAGATCGGGAAATTTTACTGTCCTACTTACCACCTACGAATATGTCATCAGAGATAGACCTTTACTTTGCAAGTTCGGATGGGCGCACATGATTATTGATGAAGGGCACAGACTCAAGAATACAAATTCGAAGCTTTCAATGACGCTTACGCAATATTACCGCACGAGAAACCGACTTATTCTTACTGGCACACCCCTACAAAACAATCTTCCTGAACTTTGGGCATTATTGAATTTTGTCTTGCCAAAAGTTTTCAATTCTGTGAAATCATTTGACGAATGGTTCAACACTCCATTTGCAAACACAGGGCACCAGGACAAGCTGGAGTTATCTGAAGAAGAAAGTTTATTGATTATCAGAAGATTGCATAAGGTTTTGAGACCGTTCTTACTGAGACGTCTCAAGAAAGATGTGGAAAAGGATCTGCCTGATAAGGTGGAGAGAGTAATAAAGTGCAAGTTGTCTGGGTTGCAGAGCTGCCTATCGAAGCAAATGTTAAATCACAATGCTCTTTTCATTGGAGCAGGTGCTACTGGTGCTACGAAGTCCGGCTTGAAAGGGTTGAATAACAAGATTATGCAGTTGCGAAAGATTTGCAACCATCCCTTTGTTTTTGAAGAAGTTGAGGATGTGGTCAACAAGTCTAGACTCACGACTGATTTAATTTGGAGATGTTCTGGTAAGTTCGAGTTGCTAGATAGAGTCTTGCCAAAGTTTAAGGCCACCGGTCATCGTGTTCTTATTTTCTTTCAAATGACTCAGGTTATGGACATTATGGAGGACTACTTAAGGTTTAAAGATATGAAGTATATGCGGTTGGATGGTTCAACAAAAGCGGATGATAGACAGCTGATGTTGAAGGATTTCAATGCTGAAAATTCAGAGTATTTCTGTTTCTTGCTTTCTACCAGAGCTGGTGGATTAGGATTGAATCTACAAACAGCAGATACTGTCATTATCTTTGATACTGACTGGAATCCACACCAGGATCTGCAAGCACAGGATAGGGCTCACAGAATTGGACAGAAGAATGAAGTCAGAATTCTTAGATTGATCACTGAAGATTCTGTGGAGGAAGTTATTTTGGAGCGGGCACACCAAAAACTTGATATTGATGGCAAAGTCATTCAGGCAGGAAAGTTTGATAATAAATCAAGTTCCGAGGAGCAAGAGGCTTTTTTGAAGAGACTGTTGGAGGCTGAAAAGTCAAAGTCTGAAGAGGCTGAGCATGACGATTTGGACGATGATGAGCTTAATGACATCTTAGCCCGGAATGAAGACGAGAAGCTAGAATTTGCTCGTATGGACAAAGAACGGGCCAAGGAAGAAAAGCTTCTCGGTGAGCCCAGACTAATGACCATAGAGGAGCTTCCTGATGTTTTCAAGGAGGACATATCAGTTCATTTGGAGAAGCGGGAGGAAATCGGGTTAAAGAGAAAACGTAAAGCTGTCATTTATGACGATGGACTTACTGAAGAGCAATGGCTGAATGCGATGGATGCAGAGGATGACACTGTTGAGGAGGCTGCCATGAGAAAACGACGTGCTGCGGAAAGACGCTCAACAAGAAAGCAGACTCCGCTTGAATCTGAGAGCGAGGATGGTGAGGAGGACGTGGAGTTTGGTGATGACAAGTCAGAGGAAGCTGAAGAAGAGCTTTTTGACGAAGCTGAGGACGAAGAGGAAGAAGAAAATGAGACAGAAAAGTATGTGGGTCCCTGCCTTGAGCTGCTTGATAAGCTGGAGTCTGTGACAGACGAGGACGGGCGTGCGCGTGCCGAGCTATTTTTAAAGGTCCCTTCACGCCGCGAGTATCCCGACTATTACAAAATAATCAAAAAAGCTGTTGCTATTGACGATCTACGAAAGGGGCTAAATTCTGGCGCGATTCCGAATTTTGAGGAGTTTAAGGAGCGGCTTGAGACTATGTTTGAAAATGCGAAGACATACAACGAGGAGGGCTCATTTGTGTATAATGATGCTGTGGAGCTGGAAGCCGTCGCTTCCGAGAGCCTTGGTGCCATTAGCGAGGACTTGAAAGGCTAGCTGGGGAGAGGTTGTGATTGTGTAAATGTACAGAAGAATATGAATACAGTACAGGAGAAGCGGCCCGTGCTGCTGACGCATGCGGCTTGCTGTCGTTAAGAAAAAAAGGAGAAAGCTGCACCAAAGTAAAATGAGGCGAGAAAAATAATCCCCAAACTCCAATGAGGAGACAGGGAAAGTCCGAATGCAGGTCCTCTTTTTGGTGTAGAGGTTAGGAAGGAAAACGAGAAAAAAAGAGAGAAAGAAAGGGCAGTGAAGCACTTGAGCGCTCCCTCTGCCTGCCGTATGGCTATAATGCATGCAGGTAGTGCGGGCGCCCTTTTGTTTGTGTTATTCTCACTGGAATTCGGTGAAATCAGCTACGCACAGCACACGGATTTGCTGCACCGGCGGACGTGTAGTGGCGTCCATTTTAAGAGAGATGCGCCGTGTTGCGGCTTGGTTGGGTGAGCATTTCTTGTGGTATCTGCGGTGCTCTTTTACGCTTCACGCACTCACGCGCGCACAGCCGCGAACCAATGCCATGGGTGATCAGCGGAGGGAGGCGACGGAACGGCGATCATCACCAACACCAGTACCAGTACCGGCATCTTGCTGTTTCTGCGGGCCTGCAGTGGAAAACGGCGCCGGTGCCGCTTTGATGACCGCTCCTAAAGCAGACTTTTGTGATCACGAATGTTTTCATTAGGCTGTACGGCTGTAGCCAGATAAAAGAAAAATTTTTTGCGGACGCGGAGAAAAGTTTTCCTGGCGGTGCTCTGCTTTGTCGCGTGAGTTTTTTCTGCAAGAGAAGGAATAAAACGCAACAGAAAAGGGAAAGCATGCTTGGTGAAACTAGAGCGCTGACTCAGCCTGCACCGCAAAGTGTAAACGTGGCATCGGCAAAATATGCACCTATAGGGAGCGGGGGGAAGAGGAAATGAGTGAGGTTCTTCCATGTCTGCTTGGTCGTCAGATACTAGAGCGCCTGAAACGACGGTGGAATTCCTCTGCCCTTGTCCAGGCCCTGTGACGCCCCTGTCATCGCCTGAAGGCCACGTCACCAAGCACAAGATGCGCAGTGCCAGCACACACACCCGCTCACAGAGATATAGAGAAAGAAGGAGCACATGCAAAGAGAAGCAGAGAGGGTGCCAGTGCACGGCGCGCCATACAGCGAGCGAGATACAGAGCCATCCAAAGAGGGTAGGGTGCTCCGTCTGTGCTCAAAAATAACTTCTACCCTTTTTCTTTGTCTGTGTGCCCACACGGGCCGTAGAAGGACGAAAGCCTGTCACCCTCTTATCATGTTGTCAAAACGCTTTTCTTTTGGTCTGGGAATACCTTTTTTCTGCCCACTTTTTCCCTGTATATGCCAGCTAACATCTATCTTCTTACTAGTAAAATGTGCCCCATCTATTTACCTATACATCTGCAACAGCCCTTCCGCAAACGGGATGCAAAGAAGCTTCATGCGTCAGAAGCGAACAGGACCGGACGCAAAAGAATAAAAAATTTGCACGGCCGCAATGCAGCCCTATCGCTCGAATCTTATTGTTCTCTTCCATGTCTTTTTTTTTTCTTTCTTTCTCCCTTTACTTGGTCCTTCTTTTGCCAAGAAACAGCTGTCAGGTCTGAAATCACGACTCCGCTAAAGGACCGCGTGCATGCCATAGAATATGCACCACTTTCCCTCCTACACCGAATGAAACTACACAAAAGAGCATGATGGCTCGCGCCGGATAAGTATATATATACATATCTATATATATACGTATATATTTGTTCTTTCTCCCGCTCCGCTCCGCATCTCGTCTTTTTCTCTCACCCCCAGCCAAGTTCCGCTCACATCCTAGCCCTCTTAAATTCTGGCAGCAAAAACTCGGCCTAAGTGCCTCGCACTACATTCAATGCAGTTGAAGTGCAATTTCTCAGTGCTGTGCTATTTAGGATCCTGCAAATGCTGTGTTCTTATATGAAAAACGAGCGACCAGAGAAAACGGCAGAACCCCAGCAGGGCACTTCTTCCACAGACTACGAACTTCACGTTTCTTCACTCGAGAACCAAACAGCACCATACATGGACCTCGAACTGAGACGGCCCAACCCCGACTCCCCAGCATCCGGAAACACTAACTACGCTAATTACGCAGTGTATTTGCCGGACCCAGGACTCCCACAATCCCACGCGAGCCATTTGAGTTTATACTCTGGCCCTGATGACGTCCACATGTCTGGATTTGGTGCAGATGGCTACCATGGCTTTTCAGGTCAACACTTTAACCCAAGAAGCAGAATGTCGTTGGAGCCATCTTTATACACTTACGTTACCCCCTCTTTTGAGTCGGGCAGCCTCGGCTCTGTGACACGAGAGGATCCAGGAAGGATTGAAGACCCAAGATGTCCCAGCAATGTTGGAAAGCGGATACTGCCAAAGAGATTTGGATCTGCTCCCCTTTCTGAAGGCCCCGTCATGGGAACCAGCAAATACAAAAGATTCATCAATAAAATCAAACAGGGAGTCCAGGAAATCATGGCAAACGGCATTGAGCTGTCAGATATCTCCAACTATTATAACATCAGCTCGAGCTCCTCGTTTAGAGAAAAGGAGGATTTCAAAAACATCTTTTCTGTCCGATGTTTAATGGAAATCGCTTACGCAACAGACAGTAACGACAAAAGCACTCAAGTTCCGCGGTCCGCGCTATACTTGACCTACTACGACCTCTGTCAGTCCACAAATGTTGAGCCAATCAATCCCTCATCTCTTGGGAAATTACTGAAGATCGCCTTCCCCAATGTTACCACCAAGCGGCTTGGAATTAGAGGTCATTCAAAGTATCACTACGTTGGCATGAGATTCAGAGAGAAGTATCTCAAAAATATTGAGGCTGATGAGGATTCGTCAAACAGACGGCTTAGCAGGATTCTCATTGATAGCCTGGCTGTGCCAGGCAAGCCGCTGAATGTGAACGATATAACCTATTCTGACTACTTAAAATGCAGCAATCAACACGGCGACGAAGTTGAGAGCGCATCTGGAATGTCTTCGTTTGTCAAACTGGGTGATCGATTGAAAGATTCATTCCAAAATTTTTCAAAAGGCATCATTAATGGGGACATAAATTCAGCTGTCGATAGTCTGCTCCTACATGATATATCCTCCCTCAATTTGTGTGCTACTGATGCGGCTATTTATGACAACACTGTGGGCATTTTGAGTGCTTTGAGTTTTGAAGCAATTCCCTTGGATTTGAGATGCTCCCTTTCACGAGCTGTGTACACTTATGAATCTACCTTTAATGAAAAAATAGCAAAAACAGATTCCAACTCTGTTGCAACAAGGAAACGAAAACTTGCAGCCAAGTTTTTTGTGAGGATATTGCGCACTTTTCTTAGCATGAACGAGTTTTCCACAGTGATACATGATGTTTTGACTTCTTCATCGTTTTACCTTTTTGGTGAGTTTACTCATTTGGATTTTGGTTTGATTATTAAAGAATTGGTTGATTGTAGCTCTAGCGCCAATGGCAGCACCACTATTAAAGAAAACATCGGAAGACTAGTGAATGAATTTTCAGAGCTCCTGGCAGCACTAAGCAGCACCGAGATTCTTGAACACAAAGTCGAACACCCAGTTGAATTGCACTCATTGGAAAGGCGTGGCTACAGGTCTGAGCTTCAGGCTTTGACAGTCCTAGACAGTTTCAGTGTGTTTTTCGATAAGATCTACAGTGTTTTCAAAGATTTCAAAATTCGTTCTGTATTGGATATATTTGAAAAACTGATGGATGGGGTGATAAGGCAACTGATCAAAACTAACTCTGAGCAAATGCGCAACTGGATTCTTATCAAAACCTGGATTTGTGACTGGATGCATTTCAAATATGTTTGTATGTGTTTGAGAATGATGTATTTTGATTTCAAAATAAGAAGCGGCGGAGATTCCTCTGAGAAAGAACTTTAAAGCTTACAGGACCTTTTTGAATTGAGTTTTTGAAAGATTTATGGTCGAGATCGTAGGTGTGCGATAGTATTCAATTCTATAAAAAGGGTAACTTCTGTATGTGATAGGTGATGCATGCTGCTCTTAGTTAAGAACGCTCAAGCGTTTTGTCAAGCGGAAATACAGTAGATATGGAACTAAAAGGCCACAGGACAAGCCAACAATCTTTTCCAGAAAGGTGTGGAAAAATATGGATGTGATAATAAAGAGCAACGTCCAACAGCAAAATAACACTGCGCAGACTAGTAGTACCAGATTCAAAGCGGCGCATATATGATTAGGCTCGGACTTGCTTGATCTTCCTTTATAAACCCTGAAAGCGTTTTCAAATTCATAGAGAAGGCACATGCCAAAACAACTGAGTATAAGGCAGTGGCCACTAAACTTCGTGCCTCCAATCCAGTAGTTTGATTCGCCATCAGTGGGCTCTTGTCGAAGGCATTGGTGATAGTTTAGATTGGTATCTCCGTTTGAGCAGTAGCCATGGGTCCATTTAAGGACACGGTCATATAGGGAATCGCCAAATGACCAGACTATCAATAATGAAATCCAGATATAAATGGAAGATAATTTTGCCAAAGAATGCAAGAGCACCTGCAGCGTTGTAAGGGAATGTATATCTTGCGATGTAAGAGGGAGGCAGTTTTCTGACGATAAATCTGCGGTGTATCTGACACCGGACTCGCGATAGTATAACACAAAGACAGTTATGAGAGTGAAGGCGCAAAAAAAGAACTCAAAGGAGTGACCCGCAAAGATTGAGTTCAAAAAGCCATCCGAGTCCAGTAAAAAGCCCTTAGTAGGTACCTGCAATAACACCATGGATATCAAGAGATGCACAATTTCCCCGCCCAGTAACAGGCAGGGGAAATAGAGAAAAAGTCTCCACCTAAGCTGAGAGCCATATGCCTTCTCTACAAAGCGTTCCAGCAGCATCGCGTCGCTGCTCCTGACCTGGTAAGGGTCCTTTAGTATTCACCTAATCACAGAGTGTCTTCATAATTTGTTAAGGAAATAACAAAACCTGTATTTGTTCTTTTTGAGGTCCGCCAGAAGAGAAAAAAGAAAGTGAGAAAAAAAGTTAAAAAGGGGAAGATTTTTGTATGCAGTAAAACGGTAAAACCCAAACAGAAGAGGGGGGGTATGTAAGTTCGTCAGCCAGGACAGTATCGCCAGGATCACATAAAATTCGTAGAATAGCTTCTAGCGACTGAGTGGAACCAGCCGCAAGAACCACAGCCCACTTCGCATAGGCTGGGCGGTGGTATGCTTCCACATGCTTGTGGCACCACTCGTCGAGATATGATGTGCCTCGGCCAGATGTGTATTGGAGTGCTTCATATAGTTTGTGATCGCTACCGCCATTCTCAACTCTATGTTCCTTTGTTTTTCTAAAAGTATCTTCAGATGACAGATACTCGAAGGACAAAGACTTGATCGGAAAGCAATCAGGGTGCGGCAAACCTGCCCCCAGCGACACAATGTCACCACGGTGGCCGCCTAACTTCATGACGGTTGGCCTTCTCCGGTGAGCCTCCTTACTCAAATAAGCAGACCAGTTCATAATAGTTCTCAGGGTACTCCCTGCTTAGCAGTGCGCGAAGTACGCAAAATGTGGTACAAAAAATAATTTTGAGGCGGGTCCATATATTTAATAAACTTCACTCGGAATCGCTGTTCCGATAAAATATGCATCTCGTCTGCTTCGGAAAAGGGATTCCACTGCCACCACAAAGTCAGTGCAGCTATAGCTCATTCAGAAACTGCTCCAATTCGCCACTCGTGGCTTCTAAATTGATATCACAATCTCCTTCCAAATATACGTCCTCCCAAAATTTGGAATCGAGTTCAGATGGTACCTCAAATGTCTCGGGGGAAGTGATCAAGTAAATAGAATCATAGTCGCTATTTGGAGCTCTCACACTCTCAGTATCATCTGCAAAAACAAAAGAGTTGCCATTTTGCTTCAACTTCAAAATCAAGTCCTTCAGAATCATGTACTTCTGAGACGCACGCTCATTACCGTTCAAAGACATTATTTTTGCAAGCCGCAGGGCAGCCGAAACATAAGACTCCGTTGCAAGCTTGTCCTCAATGCCCAAAATAAGGCACATGCAAAAAGTTAGGGAAGCTGCAAATAAATGGTTAAGTTCCATAGGTCCGAATGATGCAATTAGCAAATCGTTGTTAAGTTTCGTCAAAATGTTGACAGTCACACATGCTGACTGATAACAGATCGTCAAGAGGTCCTTGATGGCGGAGGAAAGTCCGGAATGTTGGAAGATCTGTCCTTGAGCCTCCGCCTCCTGCTTGCGTTCCACAACTCGGAAAAGTATAGGCACGGTTGTTAAATGAATCAAGAAGCAGTAAAGCAGGTTTAGCGAGCTTATATATCTTTTGTGCGCATAGAAGGAAGTTGACTCTAAGCCAAGTAAGATATTTTTCCAGTTGATAAGATTTCGGATTAGCGTCCAGATTGATTTCAAAAAGGCTCTTGGCCCGTCATCTCTCCCACGTTTGAGATAGATGACGTGAATTATATCTTCAGCAAGAATTCCAAGCTCAAGATAAGCACGGATATATCCATCCGGCGGCGAGTTGGCGCTTTTGTAAAGCCACTTTGGTTGGTCTCTCTTGATGATGTCTTTATCCAAAAAGACCGGCTGCCCTTGTTTCAGTGCAGTCAGTCTATTTGTAGTGTAAGTCATCCAGAAGAGGCAGCTGCGGTATTCGGTTTGTTCACTTTGTTGTGCATCCGGAAGGTGAAGCTGGTGATGAACCGCAAGATGTAACCCCAAATTGGAAAATAGCAGTGCATTTGCCTCGTCCTCAATCGCGCGAAAATAGTAACTAGCACAGCAAAATACCTCAATCATCCGGGGGTCTTGCTGGTGACAGAAGTCCAAAGAACGCAAGGACAAGAGAAATAGCTCATAGCCGGGATATACCATATTCATGTCACGCTTTGGAGCTACATATAGCTGGCCCAAGGCTAAAACCATGAGCATTAGATGAACCTCATAGTCATGTCTAGAGTTTTCCGGAAGTATCACATAGCCTGTTTTGCGACAGTAGTGGCGGATTTGTCTCTTTAAGGCCTCGGGATAAAACGGGATCGAAAGATAAAACAATGTTTTGTCGACCAAAGCGTCAGCGTATTCTGGTGTTATTCGTTCCATATTTCTGGCGTCAACTTCAATGTTGGGTGCAAAAAAACTCCGATTCACAGAGTATGTTTGGATCTTTTGCACTTTCACCAGCCTTTCAACAACAAGCTCCGGCGATCCTGATTGCAGTAAAGAATCGATCTTCCCCAAATCCCGTAGCTCGTAGTCGGGGGTGGCCCGCAGTTTTTCCCGAGAATCTGTCCCATGTGTATCCGTTAAGGGCAAGTTCGTTGTGAGCGAGTGCGTTGTCCGAGCATGAGCGGTGTGCGACTCTACAAGCATGTCATAGGCTCTTGCCTTTGCCTTCAGTTCCATAAATTTCGACTCTAAAACAATGATCTTCTTTTTTCTCTCACTGTAGTGGCATGGTTTGCCAATCTTCTTGCAGTAAGTACAAGGGTTCCCTCCAGAGCATTTGGAACGTCGGCTTCGACAGCGGTCGCAACTACTCTTTGTGTTAGTTATCGTACGTTATCTTTCCACTCTTCGCATGGTACTTACGCAGCACGTGATCTCGGCTTGCAAACATCTCGAGCAATGCAGGCCTGTACACTATCCAGTCCAGGCTCAGAAAGATGATTATCCTTCACTTTCTTTGAGTCCATTGCAGCGCAAACATGCTAGAGCTTCCAGTTGAGTCCCTATAGCCCATGACTTTCTAATCTCAAATGTCCTACACTTTCGAGGCAAAGGAAAAAAATCCAGAGTTTATTACCCGGACTACAAATGATGGAAGGAGGTACGTTTTGGTCTCTCTAAGCGTATGTAATTATCTACTGGATCTCGCTTTTCTCCTTAGTTACGACGTCCACATTCTCTTCTTCAGTGCTTGCCTCCTCAGGAATCACAGGAACTTCACCCTTCTTGCTGTTGTAAAGATATATTCCGGAGTCCAGAGCCTTGGCTTTTTCATCTCTTTTGTAGAAAAGTAGCCAATGATAAAAGTGAAGATCAGGGCGATAGAGAAACCTGCGCAGGACCAGAAACCTTTTGGATATTCGGGCTCTTCCACAGCAGGCCAAACAAGCTTGTAGATCCAGGAGGTACTCTGAATTCCCATTATATAGGCAAACATCCATTCCACCGATCTCATGTTGTCATGTCTAACAATGTCATTACACAGGGGAATGATGACTGAGCTTGGCGCCCAAGACCAGTACGACAAATAGAATGCAGCCCATTTCGAGCTCTCTGGCACATTCCAGACACCCAAAATACAGTTACTCACAAAGTTGAGACAATAGGCCATGATCGACATACCGAACCGCTTTCCGGTAATATCAGCACCCCAACAGGCAATAAAAATCCACAGAATACCAATTCCAGGAGCAATGGTTGTGAGGTCGTTCAGTCTACCCGTACTGTAGCGATTCAAGGATTCCAGCCAAAGATTGAAGGACCCGGAAGAAGTGTTGTTGCTGTTGTTCGAAAATATTTCAATCGCCAGGAAGAAGTAGAAATGCCACGATGTGACAATAGTCTTCCATAGTTTCAAGTCCCAGAAGAGTCTTGGCTTGTCCACATCGCTTCCATTTTTGCGCATTCTTTGACGCGAAAGAATGATTTCCTCATCTGTAAGCCAAATGGAGTAGCACTTGGTCGGTGTTCCCGGAAATACCCAGAATGTCAAAGTTGCAACACCGAAGGATATGCACGCGTCGATAATGAACATCCATCTCCATCCAGCAAGTCCGTTGACACCATCCAGGTTATTATAAGCTGCTGCCTGCATCAGTCCAGACGTCAGGACACCAAGGAACTGTCCAGCGTAGAACACTCCTCCACGCCGGCACACCTCCTGAGGAAGATAAAAACTCGTCAGGGAGTAGTTAATCACGGGGGAATAGGCGCCTTCGCACATTGCTACACAAAAACGTAGCCCCTGCAAGCTAGCAACAGTTTGGATTTTGTACAGATAAAAAGTGAATACGGCCCAGCCCATTTCACATGCAGTCAGCACATAAGTCAGAGGCGCACGTGGCAGTA